>VMDR010014486.1:0-23482 GCA_007922815.1 Macrotus californicus | reverse complement strand
AGATATTTATTTAAAAATTTATTAAATAAAAATGTGCAGCAATGCTACCTTGAGCATATTATTTGTGTCTTTTTCTCTGCAGTTCATCAGTGGTGCTAAGGAAATATGCTACGCTCTTCGAGCCGAAGGCTACTGGGCTGACTTTATTGACCCATCGTCTGGTTTGGCAGTACGTAATTAAATACAAAGTTTGAAAGCCAGGTTATATATATCATTTGAAGTAGGAATGGTTTTTATTGTGAAATTGTTTGTAACTGTAACCTTGGTAAAAATAGATCATTTAAGACTTTTTGAAAACTTTGTAATTTTACCCAAAGAGGTACCACTGTGAGTCGATTGCATTCACAACTTGGAGGGACCTCTGTCACTCACACTAAATTTCTCCATCCCTTCAAATTTTTTAAATTAAAAATGATAAAAAGTTATTTCTATCCTCATTTAATTTACATTGAATTAGTGTGTTTGCTGTTAGTGAAGTTGGTTACCAATAGTTTCTTTAAGAAAGGAAAATTATTTTTTGAATTAAGATAATATGGATAGTAAGAAAAATATTAGAAAAGTAACATTTTAGAAATTAACATTTATAAAGTTATATTTTGAAAATAACTTGAACCACATTGTCACATTTTAAATTCTGAGTTTATTTTTTCATTAAAAATAGTGATGAATTTGTTTTGAATCTTAAGATAGGAATGTATACTGTTTCTTCTCAAAGTCAAGTAAGATAGAGTATAGAGTAGAAATGAAGAACTGACTCTGCACTTTAGTTTCCTTTTCTTTAAAATGATAAGGTGAACCATAGGTGGTTGTCTAAAGTTTGTCCCATCTTTAAAGTTGGTGTGATACCATGCACTTGACTACATGGAATTTGCTGGACCGTTCATTTTGCGTTTCCAGAATGCAGTTACTGGGGGCGGGGTGGGGAAGGTGTTAGGGCAGTTTAAGTGTTTCATGGGACCTTGTTATGCCTTATTTGAATATTTAAATTTTAGAGTATTAAAATGTGTTTATTTTTGCATGAAATTACTTTTCCATTTTCTTTTTTCTAATGAAAATACATCATTTTTTATTTCCTTCAGTTTTTTGGACCATATACAAACAACACTCTTTTTGAAACGGATGAACGCTATCGACATTTAGGGTTCTCTGTTGATGATCTTGGCTGCTGTAAAGTGATCCGCCATAACCTCTGGGGCACCCACGTGATCGTAGGAAGCATCTTCACGAATGCAGCACCGGACAGCCGCATCATGAAGAAGTTAAGTGGGGACCAGTAGTGAGGCCGGCTTACCTGCTGTGCTGTTTGTGCTTGTCGTTCGGGTCGGTCCCTGAACACTGTCAAGGCTTCGGTTTTTAGACTTTGCTTACTGCTAGGGTATTTATTTCAGCATTTATGAATTTACAACGTTGGTAAGAGCTTGTGATTTTTAAATCTCAAAAGTTCATATTGTCGATGAATACATGTTAAGCACATCCAGATTGTACAGAATGTGGTAATTAACATGTAACCTTGGTATGATCTCTTGTTACTTCTCCCCTTTATTGGAAAAACCTTAGTTTTAATTATTTTCTCCAAAAATAAATTATACATTTACTTGTTTTTTATTGCAGTATTTTTAAAATGTAGTTCTTAAGACTTCTAAGAAACTATATTAACCTTTTTAAAGTTTTTTTAATGAATGCAATTGAAAATTCTAGATTTAGTGTAGATTTAACTTTTCCTAATTTTTTTCTTTATTCTTGTGCCCGTCTGAGTATTACTTTGAAATAATGTCCGTGCAGGAAAAGAATAAGCATAATACATCTTTATGAATAAAAGCTTATGCATCTCGTCCTTACACATACTAAAAAATAATAATTCTTAACACCTGGGTTATAAAATAAATGTACATTATTTTGAGACAGAACTATACCTCAGCTGTTAAATCATATTTCTGCAATTTTAGCAATAGATGGAAACTGCAATACATACAGCAGTGCCTCATTTGTGACTGAGTTATTTTTGCAGTTTTTTAAAGTTTTTTAAAAAATCACCTTTCATTCTTGAGGCTTTTGCCAGTAGGAAGAGACAAATCTCAGGAAAACAAGTAACTTCTACCAAATGAATTAATTAAATTGGATTTTTTTAATTAAGTGCCTATTTTTAAAAGGAATACGTGGAGATGACCAAATTTTTCATTTAATTTACAACTTGATTTCAAATTCTCTGCTTAATTAACTTGTATCTTGATAATAAGTGTTGCTTATGACTCAAGGAGTAGGAGCTAAAAAGTTTTCATTATGAAAAAATGAAGTAGTAAGTCCTATAACATTTTGACAAAAATGTATTAGAGTATCTCTTCTGTCCATGGGGGAATTGGTTCCAGGACATCCTCCCAACACCAAAATGTGCAGATGCCCAAGTTTCTCATGTAAAGTAGCATAAGAATGCATACAGTTGGCCTGCATCCATGGATTCCCAAGCATGGATTGAAAACTGTTCTCAACCCCCAGTGAAGGAATACACAGATGTGAAACCCATGGATACAGAGGGCCGATCGTGTGCGCACACATCTTAAGTGCTTGATGAATGTCTGTCTGTGTAACCAACAGCCAGATTGAGGCAGAAACTGCAGAGGCTTATCCTGCTGCCTTCCAGGTACTCCTCCTCACACTGGCCCCTCCCAGAGGCAACTGCTCTAGTGATGAAGACAGTGATACTGGTGTAAGGACAGTTGAACTGACCAGTGAATGGGAAAGACAGTCCAAGAAGCAGACCTGCATATAAGTGGTTGGTCACCTGATTTATGTCAGAGGTGACACTGCAGAGCAGTGAGAAAAGGATGATATTTTCAGTACATTGCTGGGTCAGATATTCATACAAGAAAATATTTTTGCTTTTACCTTATATGATAAATAAAAATCACTTCTGAATGGATTGGAAATTCAATGTGAAAGATTAAACAGCATTTAGTGTGAAAAATAAGACCCTTGTGACCTTAGAGTAGGCAGTATTTTTAAAAAGCAGGACATAACACTAACCATACAAGGGGGGGAAACTGAATAATTGTATTATATTAAAATTAAGAATTTTTAATCCATGAAAGACATGCAGAAGGCAACGAAGAGAGCTGACATAGACTTCCAGCAATCTAGCTACATATGTGTGTGGCCAGAGGACTCATGTAAAATATATATATAAAGAACTAGAATTACTAAGTAGAAAAACAAATAAGAGAAAAATAGAAGACAAAACATTTATGAAGAAAGATATCCAAATGGCCAATAAACATGAAAAGGTGCTCTACTTAATCATCAAAAATGCAAGTTAAACCCACTGTACCAGACCACTAAGTGTCCCCACAGTGGCTAAGATGAAAAAGAAGATACTAAGTGTTTGCAAAGATGTACGCCAACTACAGCTGTGGTTGATGGGAAACAATGGCATGAACACTTCGGAAAACTGTCATTTCTAAAGCTTAACATACCCTAGAACCCAGCAGTTCCACTGAGGTGTCGCCGCAGCAGAAATACATCTGTTCACCAAAGACATGTAAGTGCATATGTAGGAGCCAAAAATGGTACTAGTCAGTGCCCATCAGCACTAGGATGGATGTATCTGTGGCATGCTCCCACAGTGGGCTGTATATTGGGAGACACATAATGAAAACAAATGCTTTCTGACTAGCAATAAAATGATGACACTAATAAAGCTTGTGTGAAAGAACCAATACAAAAGAGTACTTAACTATGTAGTTCCAGTAATGTGAAGTGCAAAACAAATCTGTGCTGCTGGACATCAGGACAATGCTTGCCTTTGAGAGGGGAAGGGTAGTGACCAGAAGGAAGGCCAAGGAGGCTTCTGGGTGTTGGCAGTGTTCTTTTTTCTGACTTCGAGTGTAGACTGTTGGGTAATTTAGTTGTGCAAACTCGAATTGTACATTATGTACACTTTTTTGTATGTATATTATGCTTCAATGGAATTTTTTTTAAACTACAACCAAATCCACTCTTAAAACTATACTAGATCTATTCAAAGACAACTGGTACCATATAAAGATTCTTACACTGAATCCACTTTTTAAAAAGGGAATTAAAATTTGCTATAACTACATCAGAAAATGCTGAAACAAAAGTATAGTTTTTCTTTTCAAATAGGTATAATTTTAACTACGCATTAATTATCATATTAAACAAAGCATCAAGTTTGCAATTCCTATTGTATTATTAGACATATTTTACATTTTTATAACATGATCAATTTTGCCAAGAGCTTAGAGTTTTCCAACAACTTCTCAATTCTTGAATAGTTAAATCATTCTCTTGGACTTCCTTAGGAACATTAAGTTATTCTTGTATCCCTCTTTAATTATTAATCTAATGGAGTTTTATCAAGTTTGGTTATTTCATGAAATGTTCATTTTTGTCACATTTGCAATTTTACTTCAGTATATTTACATAGAATGCCATAGTCATTAAATATGCTTCCTTAAAATGAAAACAGGCTACACAGGTAAGGCTGTAATGCTATGGTCTGCTCTGATCTTACTGCCCTATATAAAAATAGAGGATCTAATGGCTTTAATTTTGTTTTATGTAAGATTGTATTTAACTTACAACTTCTTACATATTCTAGTATAAATATCCCTATATTTAAAACAAGTGGCAATTTAATGATACAAAAATAGGCAATTTTTTTGTAAATTATAATACAGTTAATCAAATTTTCCCCCTTGAATGATTAGTGTTGTATCCTGTTTTTTAAAAGGCATTAAACTCTTTTTTAATAACTTCATTTTAATGTATTTTTTCCATTACCATTTATCCTTCCTATACACTCTTCCACTTCTGTCCATGCCCCTCCCTTCCGCTCCCCATAGCACCACACTGCTGTCCTGTCCATGAGTCCTTTTTCTTTTTTGCTGGATCTCTCCACCTCCCAGCCCCTTGCCCCCAGCTGTCCGCCTGCTCTCCGTCTATGAGTCTGTCTCTCTTTTGCTTGTTAGTTCAGTTTGTTCATTAGATTCCATCTGAGTGAAATCATATGGTATTTTCTTTCTACTAGTTTGTACTTATAGCCTAGTTGTTTTGCTGTACATTGAGTTTTTAGTACTTTTTGAAGAATAAAAAGCCATTCTTGCCAAAAACTTCAAGAAGTGCCTGCCAAAGGTCCAGTTTTGTTAGGGAAGAACGCTTTGGCACGGTGCCTGTCACAGGGATGTTCAGTAACAGATTTTGACAAATGCAATGACGGTTCAGAACCGTGATGCAGACCTGATGGGGTTGAACTGGAACTTCGTGTCCACTTGAGTCCAGAACCTTACGTAGAGAGATCCCCCATCAGCCTCACGTTAGTTCAGCCTGTTCAGCAGCATGATTAGAACAGTGTGTTCAGGGACATATGCTGCCTGTCTCTCAAACAGTACGTGGTACGTCCACACACTAAAAAGTTGCTGGCTATTTATCTGAGTGCCCTCTATTTTCATTTGCTAAATCTGGTGACTCTGTAAAATGACAACATTGTTATCAAACTAATTATTTTTAATGGTGAGATTCTAGAGGAACTTTAATACACTACCAAACTAAAATTTTTAAACATGCAAACACCTACTAAGATTGGAAAGGGTACAACCGTTGAGGACCCTGGGAAACCAACACTTTCAGAATTAAGTGCCTTGATTATTTAACACTTTTTTATTTCATGTTTTTGCCTTTGATTCCATGTGGTTACTGTTCATTGATTGCTATTTTTTATTTCTTCATTTTGTTTTACAACCGACTAAATTAGAGCCTTAACGTTAGACTAAGCATTATTTTTAGAATTTTATTCTCAACATTCGTGTTGGATTATAGAGGAGCAGGAGAGCCATTTGTCATTTTCTTACAAGCATGTGAAATCTCTAATATTATACAATCTTAATTGTAAATTACCAAATTCGGAGTCCCTTGAACTAAGTCACTAATCGGGTCAAAGGAAGACTTAGTTGTGTCCCTGAGTAAGCAGGCTGGGAAAGAAATGGGCAAACTATGTTCACTGCATTGTAACTGAGTTACGGTAATAAGATTTGTCCTGTATAATCCTGGGTGAGTTAAAATACCTTTGCAGAGTCAAGTGGTCACTCATGGGAAATAAATTAACTTTCCTGGGACAGTAGGGTATGAATTAGTGACCTGAAAGATGCAATTAATCTCAAATGGTTGAGCACTGGGCTTTTAGATTGCTCTCTATTTATAGTTCTCTTAGAACCAGTATAGATCGACACACAGTGTGATTTTATGCAGATAAGCCCGAAGATCTACATTGATTCAAGACAATAATGTCTCCAGGTGGCAAAAATCACTTCAGCAAATTGGAAAAGAAAACAAAAAGTTGGTCAAAAAATATACAGTGGAGATATAACTAATATTAACATTGAGACTATTGAATGTTTTATGGATTTTGTCATGGATCATTTGTATGTATCAGTTAACACAAGTTTCTCCAAGAAATTAGAAGTGTGGCAATAAAGTAAAAAAATGTAGAGGTCTGTCCAGAAGGTATCCAGGCATGTGATATGAAAACTAGAGACATTTACTGAAGACACAAGATACAGGAAACACTGTGCATAGGACAATGACGCCTTAGTCACCTTCAAAGTAGGCACCTTGGGACCACATAGTTCTCCCAGAGTCGCTTCCACTTTTCAAAACACTGCAAAATCTTTTATTGGACTCGCCTTCAGGTATCCTGTCATATTTTTCTGAATCTCATCAATGGTCTGAAATCTCTTCCCTTTTGAAGGTGATTTTAGTTTTGGGGAAAGCCAGATGTCTCAGGGCACTAAATCTGGGCTGTAGGGGGGCTGAGTTCAACATTCTGAGGTGCTTTGCATGTTGCTGGCCTCCCAGAATGTGGATCACTTTCAACAGACTCTCAACCATCTTTGAAGCATTTGTGCCACAAATTTCTTTGTGCTACATTCATTACATTGTACCCAAAAGCCTTATGAATTATCCGAATAGTTTCCGTGGTGGAATGCTCAAGCTAAATGCAAAATTCCATGCAGATTTGTTGCTCTACTTGCTCATTTTGAATGCGATGGCCACACAGTGCACTTGCTCATTCAACGGCATCTACCGCCCCCGCTGACTAGTACAGTGAAGTCATCATTGTTCACACATGCACATTCCAGTCCACTCTCCTTGGAAGACAGGTTACATATCAAAGTCATGCAAACCATTCTCATATGAAAAATAGCTGGACTTTTTCCAGCAGACCGTGTGCTATTTAGGGCTGTAAGAACTCCTATCCCGCTTCTTAAATTAATCCTGTTTTCCATTTTTTAAACTAAGTTTCTTTTCACTGGCAACTTAAAGACTGTAGAAGCTTAAATAGCCACTATTCTGACATTCAAGATAACTGAAAAGCATGGAGATTAATTTCATAAAGTATGTGTAAAAATCTCATTACTTTACAATCATTTCCAATAATAATCTACTGTTTTGGGTACTGGACAGTTTGGTACCAACTGTGTAAGCTTACTTTTAGCTGCTGGCCTTTCCACTTCACAGTGCTTCCCCTCCTCTCCAAGGTGAAGAATGGCCTAGTGCTGATAGTGAGCATCCTTTCCTTTACAGATACACTCACCCCCCCCACACACACACATACCTTTTGCACAAATCAACTTCTAAGATAAAGATAGCTATATATGTGAGGTTTGTTTATCTAATTTAAAATTTTCCACAGTGTGAATATTGTAAATGGATAAAACTCCTAATTTTTCACTTGGGACTTTGCCAACTTTATTCAACCCTCTGCTCACAGATATACAAAAAGATAGGCTGCAATGATACATTTGGACAATAGGTGTCACCATCTCATTACCTAGAAATAGCTCAAATCTGGGACTTTTAGTTCTGCACAGAATCTGGGGCTTCTGGTTTTGTAAATATCCTACCTTATCAGTTATGTTGGTTTGAAATTTAAACTATTGTGTTTAGAAAGAGAGGTTCCTGTGCACTAATGACATTGTTTTTTGGCTTTCTCCTCCTTAAAGCCATTGCCCGGACGCCATTATTTAGTCGATGAAGCTGATTGTATTTTTTAACTTTATTTTCTTTTTATTTATTTTTATTTTTTAAACTTTTTCTTATTGTTATTCAAGTACAGTTGTCTCCATTTTCCCCCCACCATCTCAACCATCCCCACTTCCCACCCTTGATCCTACCCCCCTTTGGTTTTGTCCATGTGTCCTTTATACATGTTCCTTGATGACCCTTCTTCCCCCTTTCCCCCATTACCCCTCCTCCCACCTCCCCTCTGGTTACTGTCAGTTTGTTCTTAACTTCAGTATCTCTGGTTACATTTTGCTTGCTTGCTTGTTTTGTTGATTGGGTCATCTAATTATATTATCTTTAAAACAGAAAATGAATCTCCAGTACAGTAAGTCACATGGTTCAATAGTTATTATCATTTCAATAGTTATTATCAATAGTTCACATCATTGTTTTTGTTTTTTTATATCGTGTGTTCCTGTAAAGGTACCGGTTGGTCACAGTGAATCTAGTGACTTGAATCGTAAAACAAAGATGGGTGGAAGGACCCGTGACTACTAGCACTTAAAGAAAGGGGCAACATGAGACCTGGTGTGAGGTGGTTAGATTTACCCTCACCAGCAAGACAGCCAAGAGAGTGTGAAGTACTCAGGAAATGCTAGTTTAGCCAAAAGATCTGGTCTGGTCTCGGATTTCAAATTCACTTTTAGGTGTTAAGCAAGCATTTGATTCCTTCCGTCTCCAATAAAAGGGACTGTGTCTCTGAAACATCGTGAAAGCAAAAGAGTTAAGAAAGGCAAACTGCGGGATTTAAAATGTAGTAATGTTGTATGACTTTAGAGTCATTAAAAAATACCATACAATATGAAATATGAAAGTATGGGAAAAAATGAAACAGTTTAATTTTTTCATGTTTAATGCAATATTTGGAATAGGGCATTCAGAATCTAAAATGCCTTTTGAATTAGAAGAATTCAAAATTCATAATTATTTTCACATTAAGATTTTATATTCTAATTGGTTGCAAAGTAAGGCATATGAGAGCAGACACATTCATTGAACTTTAAGGTCAAAGTAAGTGAGTAACAGAACCTCACAAATAATCCATAGTCTGGTAGGTTAAAAAAAATGAGGCACAGATACACTGATGTTTGGAGTACACAAAACATGGCTCCTTTTTGTTAGATGAGAAAACTCAAGTCTTTAGAGCGGTCGGTGATTTGCCGAAGGTCACAGTAGGGTCTAGATTCTATTGAACTACTCCTCTAATCGGCAATTTCTGATAATTCAGCCAGGTTGTTTTAAAACGAATGCTCTTCATTAAAAAAAAGAATTCAAGTACAGTATGGGCTTTTATAATAGCAACTTACATTACCTGATCATCTGTTTGCAATGAGATCTTATTAAGGACCTTCCCCATCCTCAAAGAGGAGACCGTTGCCCACAGTGCTCCCTGAGTTTGAGCAGCTGTTTCCTTCACCGGGTCAGTGATGACAGGAATGGTAAGAAGTTCTGTCTGATGGTGGTGCTAGACATAATGAAGAATGGAAGGCCAACACCGCTGATCCTATCAAATACTGGGTTTCTCAGTAATGTTTACATTTTACCATTGTACTTTTATGGCTGTGAGAAAGCACCTTTATTGTCGAAATTCCTTACTCAACAATACTATCATGAATCTGAAACTCCTATTTTTCCCATTGACTTTCTTTGCGCATGCAAGGTTTCTTAGGAATGCGAGTGCATTACTGCAGACCAGACAAACGGACAGATGAGATGATGAGGGTTAATTCGTCTTAAACTGTGATTCCAAGCTTTCTATTATACACGGTGAAATTTACTAAGGTTACAGCAAGCCCTTTGCTAGTTACTTCCATTATTGCTTGCTATCATTATATAAAAAGGAAAATATTTGAATAGTTTAAAATGTTGTAATTCACTGAATATTTCTCAAACATCCTACCTTCCTTTTGCTTTTGACTTAACCATCCCAAATATATGTGCCCTCTGACTGAATTAGTGAAGTTCGACTTTTTATCTTGGTGTGTCTTTCATGTCTGCTCTAGAGTCTTTGGAGAAGACAAAATTCGAGCTGGCCCATGAAGGGCAAGTAGTATTGGAATGGTGAGAATAATCTGAGTAGTAGGAAGAATTCCAGGCCCTGAGAGTGTTGTATGAAGGAGAACACAAAGCGGTGAGCAGGCTGGTTTGCCTAGAGGTTCCTTCACAGGCAAGGGAGGGAGATGGGGCTCGAAGAGTGTGTTGGGGCCGCACTGAAGGCATTTCCTGCCCCAGAATGAGGGGTTTACACCATATGCTGTAGCATTAGACCTTGAAAGTTTTGAAGTAGGAGAACAGTTCTATCAAAACAACACTTACAAAGATTGTATAGAGCAAAAATTGCAGGAGAGAAGGCAACAAGTTCAAAGGTAATAGTAGGGTTCGAAAGCAGGGTGGTGGTTGTTGAAAATGGGATAAACATTCCAAAAGAAGAACTGAAAGGCATTGGGAATCTAGTAATCCAAACAAACACTGCAGCTCTCAGCCTGGATGATTGAGAATAATAATAATAATATAATAATAGCAGCCAGCATTCCCGTGGTGCTTACTACAAGCCCAGGGCTTGTCTAAGTGCTTTATGTGTAATACTTCTTTTTAATCTTCATAACAAATTCATGAAATAAGTATTTCACGAATTTCACTCATTGCACGGATGGGAAACCTGAAGTTCAGAGAGGTTAGATACTGTGTTCAGTCACACGGATATGAGTGACAGCCACGAAGGAACACCGGCCATTGGGCCCCGGAGTCCAACGCCCATCCTGATGCCTCCTTAACAAGTGCTAGTCTGTGGGCTATAGCCCTCTTCAGTTTAGGTGTGTTCGAGCTGAAACAGTGGTGAATGTCCAGGTACTTGAAAATGGGGACCTACAATTCAGAGAATAGTCAGTATTGAAGATTAAATGCTGGGTACCTCAACTAACTCAAATATTCAAAACGCTTCATTATTGAGTTGAGATTAGAATTTAACCCACTGACTTTCCACGGTTCAGGGGAGGGGATGTGGAAAGACGATTAAAATTTTCAGCCACATTGGAAATAGCACTGACAGAGCTCTCAGGAGTAATGTTCTGCTTATCTTTTGTTCTCTCCTACATTCTAATAATTTGCTGTTTGATCTTGTGCTACATTCATTTCCATTTGGCCCTAGGAAATTATGTAGCTTATATTTTCATGCTTAGTTTAAAAGTCCCAACTTGTTTTAGGCTTCTGAAATTCTTATCATCACAACATGCCACGAAACAGCACTGGGCTCAGATACCCAGACACTCAGCGGGAAGTCGGAGAGCTGCACAGCATGGTCGGAAAAGTGGGGGGAGGGAAGGCTTTGAAAACACCTGGGTTTGGGTCTTAGTTCTGCCACTTACAAGTCTTCTGGCCTGGACCAGTTGCTTTCTGTTTCTGATAACCTGTCTAACGGGAAGACCGTGAGGTTTAGAAGTGACACAATGCAAGTCATTTGTTACCATTTCCTGTGGGAAAGGTCAGTAACTCTTAGCTCCCGTTATTATCTGATCACCGCGCACAAATTTTGTGGACTTCTCTACAGGAAAAATCACCACCAGAATGTATTTTCCGAAAAATATAGTGCAAACCCCTTCAAGGGGAGATGTGCTTGGCAGAACACTCTAGGACTTACTCTAACCACAAGTGTGGAGAGAAAAATAACAAATAATGCCATCACAAACCATTTATCACATCCGAACAAACAAAGGCAATGCTCCCACGGGCTGTTATACGTAGACAGTGTGTTAACTTAGGTAACCATGGGACTCACGAGCTGAGAGGTGATCAGCCATTACACACCCAGAGACAGTGGCCAGAAACTTTGTACTGGCGTTTTAAACAGTTTTCCGTTCGTTAGGGACGCAGCATCTCCAAATCCAATACTCAAACACTGGGTCCAACAGAATGTCGCCTCAAAAACTTAGGAAGATACATATGTACATACGCTGTGGTAAAAACAGAATTTCGAGGGTCCGTATTTAGGACAGATGTATCATTTGTGTAGTCAGGTCTCAACAAGGCTTGCCCTGGTGCCAGGCAGTTTCCTATGTGAGGCTTTGCTGTCCGTCCACACCTAGGGCGATGCCGCTATTCATAAGCCAGTGAAGAATTAGAGTTAACATTTTTTGCACAGACATTATCTGTTGAAATTTATAGAAGTATCTAATTTTCACAGGAACAGGGTGGGGTGAGTGATGGTAGCTTCAATTCATGATGAGGGAATTGAAACTCAGAAAAAAATAATTTCAGGTCACAAGGCTCTTAAGTAACGGGCCAGGAGCCCAAGTCCCGGTCTTTTGCACACGCAAGTCCCAATGTCTCACAGCGCACGTTCTTGTCACAGTCGTTGCTCACGCTCGTCACTTTTGAAAATAGTTTTTGGATATTTTACTTGAAGGAAGAGCTGTTGATTATGGGGAAGTGATTTGAATTTGAATGTGTTCCAAAGTGATTTTGAAAAATGATCATTTTTAGGTGCCCCGAGGTCTTAACGGAAAGCCTTGATGGTAGATCAGACGGCAGGGCTTCAGAGTAGGCCCTGCTGCCTCCGGAAACTAAACGTGTAAGGAGCCTGTGAGTTCCAGCCTTAGAAAAAGGGCACTATTTTCAGACTGACTAATGAAATTTAGATGAAATTAAAGTTCTTAATATTGTAATCTCTAGCATGATAAATGAATGAAGTGGAATATCTTTATTCGTATATAATTTATATACTCCTCAACATAAACTTCTGCTTATGTGGTTTTGTGCAGATCAAGAATATTGGAAATACCAAAGCCAGAATCTTACTGCTAATGGTCCCCTCACGATGGTTTGACTTATGATTTTTCGACTTTATGATGGTGCGGAAGCAATAGGCATTCAGTAGACACTATACTTCAAATTTTGAATCTCGATCTTTTCCGCAGCTAGTGATGTGTGGTAGGGTACTGTCTCCTGGTGCTTGAAGTGCAGCCCCCAGCCAGCCATGTGATGCCGGGGTCAGCAACTGACATGCTACAGTGTGCCGTGTCGCCAGTATGGTTTCATATACAGGCATGTGAAAATATCTGTGTGTGTGTGTATACACATATACATATACATATATATACATATATATATATACATATACATATATATACATATATATATTTGTTGTTGTTCTGAGCATGTCCGAGGCAGGCAAGGTATGGTGTTCAGTAGGTTAGGTGCATTCCAAGCATTTCTGACTTACACTGTTTTCAGCTCATGATGGGTTGACCTGAAGGTAATCCCCTTGTAAGTCAAGGAGCATCTGCATTTCTTAAATGATTGTATGAATGAATTAGAAAGAAACATCCTAAAAATAGCCTTAAAAGGTCCAAATGGTTGTGGTTGTCCCCAGTAATGAAGATTACAAACGCCGCGTGCATGTGACCAAATGCATGCAAACAGGCACAGATTTGCTTTATTCCTGATATTTGATTACATTGCCTGATGAGGTTCTGATGCCTAAGATTACCGCGAGTTTTTTTAACTGTTATAACTCTGTGTTTCTTTACCTCGTCTTAACTAGAAATACAAGTTTGGAAGCAGCAGGCCTGCTGTTTTTAATTAGTCATTGCTACTTAAGGAAATACATTTCAGGGGTTCTTAACCTTTTTTTTTTGTACCCATAGGTTGCTTTTCAGAAAAATATTTTTAAATGTATAAAATATATCTATTATTTAAAAATTGATTATTTTGAAATATAATTGTCAAAATATTTTTTAAATTTGTGATAGAACATTTGTGCTTTTAATTAATGCTGTAAATTACAAGATGTAGCAACAGGTCTAATGGCTACTGGAATTTTGAATTAGTGATAGCTGTAAGTGGTATCATGAAGTATCTGCAACAACTATAATGTGATAAGTAAAGATGCATTTTCTTTGGGTAACAAGTCACAGGAAATGCTGGTAACACTTTATCTGTTGCTTATATTTGCAATGAAAAGAAATTCTAAATTTCAGTTAAATGTTAGTGAAAATAAAAATGTAATTTTTTCCCAACCAAATTTATTCTACAGAGACCCCATGTTAAGATATCCTATGATTAATCTATTGTCTAAAATTTCGTATCAGCAGTGATCATTTATTGGTAATGCCTGCTTTGGGACTTCTATAAAAATCCTTGTAATATTTAAAGTAGACCAAAATGCTATAACAAATTGCACTGGAATATATTCTGGTGTCCAACAAAAAGGAAGTCCTATTCTCAGTCATGTAACTCTAAGGCAGATGGCTGTCCCTCACAGTGCACTTCAGGGACCCAGGAGCCACCCAAATTTTGTATTGCCCTGCCACTCTGTAGAGTTGTTACTAGGAGGGAATACCCAGGAGGGGTCATGTGACGAGTTCTTGCCAAAGGAATGAGGGTGGCGGTGATGTGAGTCACCTGTGGCCCAAAGCTGTTTTAAAAGCTGGTGTGCTCCCCTCACACTTTCTTCCCCTCCCATCAGAAGACTTTAGACAGCAGCAAGGCCCTTGCTTCTCATGCAGCCACAAGATGGAAGGAATCTGGGTCCCTAAGTTACATCAGGAAGGAGTGCCATCTGCCTCAGTGTTACATGACTGAGAAATAGGACCTCCACTGCACAAAGAGAAAAAAAAAAAGAGAGAGAGAGAGCAAGAAGAACTGGTGGACACGGACAGCAGTGCTGTGATCGAGGGGGTTGGGGTGGAGGGTGGGTGGAGGTGAAAGCGAGTATGGGGCATGAATGGAGATGAAGAAAATGGGCGGACAGTTAGCTGTATTTACCACACTCATGTTTTCTGTTAGAACTTCTATACAATAGAGTTGGAGAACAGTTTTCCTAATACTATACCACCCTCCACATTCCTGAACTGAATCCTACTTGATTCTGGTATAGGGCTGCCTTTCTAAGTCATTGACCTGGCGAGAGGAAAACACAAGGAAACAAACACACAAGCCAGCAGCTCCTACTTCTGGAATGAAGACACCTAAGCTCCACAAGTAGGAATCATCTTTGAAGTGTTCTCTTTCTTCCTTGAAAATGATCCATCAGTTACTGCTTTCTATTTATTTTACATCCTAAATACCTCTTAAATCAGCACTGCTCCTGCGGCTGCCTCGCTTCGGATCCTCATAAATTCTCTCCTGGACTGCATCTGTAATCACCTGAACGTTCTGCCTCCAGTTTTGTCTCTTTCCCGAAGCCATTTTCTCTTCCAGTATTCTCAGACTTTTAAAACTTCACGTCCCCATGAGTGAAAAATTGAGCACACATCTCAATGCATGCACATTGATTTATTTATGTTATGTAGATCATAAAATGATACAGAGAGATTAAAGCATAAATATAAATAGAAGTTCTAAAATGATCTTTCCCATCCAGTGGATCATTTGATACACACCCTCCAGGACAAGTGACACCACAAGTATCCCAGGACGACAGGGGCTAACAGAAGAAGTACGGCTTACCTGAATGAGGGAGAAGAGAAGCTAGAAGGTGAAGGTCCGTCTGCAAAGGGGTAAAGTTTGGGAGAAACAGTCACTGTTTCTACTTGAAGTGGAAAAGCTGGAGTTTGCAGAAGTCTTAGAAGCCGCAGTCTGACCACAAAAGCAGACTGGAGTCTGCTGCATAAGGCTGTCCCTGTGACCACAACCTTCTGAGTATAACAGTTTTTTCCTCACCTCTGTCTGCTGTATCTCCACAAGTTTATCTCATCAGAAAACTAATTCATAACTTACTGGGAAGACAATGAAAGGAACATCTATTTCCCAGCCTTAGAAGAACTAGATGTGGTGGTACCAGTTGACAACAACCAATCCAACAAAACATACTTGGAACACAGCCCCTTCAGGCGGGAGACTAATTCTCTATTCTGGATTCAGAGTGATTTTTCTAAAATGCACCTGATTTGGTGCTACTCAAAATTGTTCTGTAACTTCCTTCCAAGATCGGATGGGATCGAACTTAGTCCAGGTGGTATGGCCATGGACTTCTGTAGCTTCCTTTGCCTTGAGTCATTTTTAATCGTTTGAGCCTTGCAAACTTTTGTCTGCATATTTACATAGGACATGAACAAATAAAATATAATTCTCATATTAAGCCTTGGCTGGACAGTGGGAGAGTGTTGGAAGCCTTCTCTATTCCTTCAGAACCTTGCACAGTGACTGCTTAGTAAGGGAATTTCAGAGCTCCACAGAAATTGTTTAGAAAGAACCACCCTAAACATGACATCCAAAGTAATCAGCATGATGTATGAGGACCTTCATCATCTGCTTCCTGTGCACCTTTTCAATTGAATCTTCTAATAGCCTTCATGCCTCCCTGCATGCTGGTGTTCTCAAATTAATTATTCATACCTCCAAATTTTCCCTTGGCATATCTGCCTCCCTTACTTGGAGTGCTTCCCTTACCTTTCCGATCAGGTATGTTTGTATTCACAAATCATCACTGCCTCCACATAATTTTTCCTGGCTCAAACAAACACCTTTCTATGAACACAACGCTCAGAGCAAAGGGGGGCTCTGGAGTTGTTGACTGCGTGAATTGAGGAGACATGGATTGAGCTATCTCAAAATAGCTTTCCTAAGATACCTTCCCTAAAATATATAATATCCATTTTCCCCACTCTTCATTTCTCAGATTTCTAGGCACTTAGAAAAATATATAGTATATAGTTTTATTTTTGGTGTTCTTTTACTGTAATAGTGTAGTCGTGTGTGTGTGGATATGATAGCCTGTCAAAACCGAGAGCCTTTTTGAAGTCTCTCAAAGTAAGATATTTTGCTTTTGCTGGAGAAAAATTATGAATCATTACAAAAATTAACAAAAGCAAGAATTCCTTGACTTTGGTATTCATAAATTCAAACTATAGCATTTGGAGTTCACTAACTTTCCAGAGCTCTCTACCCACCTTTGTCATCCACCATTTTCTATATTGAACTCTAACTCCAGACGGGGTCGTCTTCTTACCGTATCCCCGAACAGGTCAGCTTTAACTTCCAAGTCTTTGCCCATGCTTTCCTCTCTGAGAACATCCTGTCCTCTTCTCTCTGTTCTCTCTGCATCCTCTCCAATAAGAAAGATCCAGCTCCCAAACCAGCTTCTCTAGGTCACCCATACTGCTCTCTTCTGCTGAACTTTAGTACCAACATTTGACCAAATCATTTCAATTGACAATTAATCTCACATTGCTTTGAGCTGTGATGTACCTTTTTAAAGTATTATTTTCTTGTCTCCCCGACAAAAAAAGTCGTAAGTCCTGAATTATCAAAGATGTCACGTTTAATATTTATTGACATGCTCTTCCTTAACTAGACCATTGTTAGGTACACAACAGGTGCTCTTCAAATACTTATTGAAAGATGCTAAATCACAGAACACAACCAAGGACAATGGAATAATGCAATTTTGTTTTCATTCGTTGATTCAGTCATTTATTCACCAACAAAAATTTTAATCTATTTACATGAATAAGCAAATATCACTTTAAATAAGATGAGCTACAACACACAGGGAACCAAGACTTGTAGGTCAAATGTAAAAATAGAACTGCAGTGATAACAAATGGAATAGCAGCATCAAGGCCGCCGCATTGGCAAGAACACTGAGTGGGAGGGAAACAGGTTTCAGTCCTGGATACTTCACAGGTGTCTTTGGGAAAATAGTGCAACCTGCCTGAGCTTCATTTTATACATTTGTAAAAGAATAGTGCTGAACTTGACATTTTGACCATTCCAGCCAAAACAAAATTCATGCATCTTGTCTTTGGGGAAGGAGACGGCAATAAGAAAAAAGTCACGAGAACTGCCAGAGGCATTGATGTTGACCTTTCCCCCACCCCGCGGCAGGCAGAAGAATGGTTGCTTTCCTAATAACCCCGGAACCTGGGACTATGTCATATGGCAAGGGGACAGTACGGTTGCAGATGAAATTACATTTATTCAGGTGGGCCCAGTGTAATTATAAGGGACCTTTAGATGTGGAAGGAGGTTGGAAGAGTCGGTGTCAGATGATGCAGGGTCAGACTTAACCCCCTCCGTTAGCTTTAACATCAAAGGGGCCACAAGCCAAGGAATGCGGTCAGCCTCAAGAACCTGGAAAGGCAGGAAGCACTGTCCCCCATAGCTTCCAGAAGGAAGGAACTGGCCTTGCCAGCACCTAGACTTCAGCCCAGGAAAACCCACTTTGGACTTCTGACCCCCAGGACTATAAGGTAATAAACGTGTTGTTTCAAACCAGCAGGTTTGTGGTCATTTGTTACAACAACAGTAGAAAACCAATACACCTTCCTCCCAACAAAAAATACACTTAATAAAAGGAAAAAACCTATAAATATTTTCTGATAAAGTAATATGTCAACAAAATAAATCCACATGACATGTATGAACTAGCTGCAGTCACTTTAGGGACTGTCTGGAATCCTCATTTATTAAAAAAAAATAGTAGAATAATTCAGGCATTTCTATAATTTATGAAGCACTGGTCCCAGAAGATGTATTTGTTTGAACAAAATAAATTGTTACAGGTAACATTGCCAATGTGTATTTTGTTATTGTTGCCTAGCAGTTTTTAAAACGATTCCTACTAACAACCCATCCTAGCTGTAAAAACAAGTGACTTAGGAACTTTGAAGGTAATTAAATTAAAGAGACCATGTACAACCATTTAATCTACTTCTTTCATCTTAAAGTGGAGTGACTGAGTCTCAGAGGTAGAGAGACTCACCCAGAGTTGCACAGTTTTTAGCAGAACGGTAAGTAAAATGCAGCTCTCACCTGGGACTCCAGGCCAGTGTTGCTGGCGAGTAGTGAGCAGGGGGGAGAATGAGAGGAGATGGGAACCTCCACATGACAGGTTCCAGCCACATGTAGAACTCTGGATTTAATCTAAGTGCCACCTAAATCTGATGTATATTTTTAAATGTATGAACTTAACATAAAATTTAATAGCATGAATATGAAAATTTAGTCTCATAGAATGAAACAAATAGACCAGTTGCAAGGTTTCTGCAATGGCTGAAATAAGAGATGACAGCAGCTTGAACAACCAAGGTGATAAAGAAAAACAGAGCAGCTCACAGTCTACTTCGACATTGTGAGGGTGATCTGGCTGCAACATCTGTCACCCCATTGATCGCCAGGGTTGATTCGGCTGAGCTGGCTGGCTAGGCGGCTGTTCCCTTCCTCCCTCACCGATCCATGTGCGTCCCTCTGGAAGCTGTGCGCTCCGTCGAAGAGGACGACCTTCCCCACGAGAGGAGAGGACGGGTCTTCTTCGGTCAAGGGTATGCGAGCAGCTGTGCTCCCCTGCCAGGACCTCCAAACAAGCTCTCATGCTTTCAGCACATGTCTGAGTACCTACTAGGTATGTTGTTCTAGAACTTGCACATTTTTCTAGGGCTTATCATCTAGTATGAATGGATGTGCTTATGGAAATGCTAGGAAAGGACTAGTAGAGTCTACCTGTTTCTAATTTGAGGAATGGTTAGGGTTGTTCAGGACAGACTTTACCAATAAGTCAGCTTTTACAGTACAGTAGTTGGAGTTCAGAGCAAAATATTAGGTAAGGATCATACTATGGAGGGTTCCTAATGCCCATGCCAGGACTGGGGCTTCAGTCGGTTAGCACTGGGAAGTCATTGAGGGATTGTTGACCACTTGAGTGACAGAATTAGAGCTTTAATTTGGTTCTTATTAATTTGATGTGTGCAGAGCCATGAAGCAAAGACAAACAGGGAAAGGAGGAGATTTTTTAAAGACTCAGTAATGTCACTTCCAGGAACATAGACCCAAGAGAACTTAAAAAATGCATCCATGCAAAAACATGTACAGGAATGTTTACAACAAAATCATCAAGACAGCTCAAAAGTGTAAAGAACTCAAATATCCACAAACTGATGAATAGATAAAGAAATGTGGCATATCATATAATGAAATATTAATCAGCTATAAAAAGGAAAGAAGTATGAATTCATGCTACAACATGTATGAACCTTGAAAACATGCTAAATGAAAGAAGCCAGGCACAGAAGTCTTTGTATGATTCTCTTGGTTTGCAGTGTCTAGAATAGGCAAAATCATAGAGACAGAGAGTAGATTAAAGACTTCCATGGGCTAGGAGAAAGGTTGGGGGTGACTGTTACTGGGGTTGGGGTATTTTTGTGGGGGCTGATAAAAGCCAGTGGTTTTAAGACTGGTGATATCATTACAGGGTATAAAGATAGGAAGAGGAGCAGATTTGAGGGGGAAGTTCAGTTTGGGACACCCTGAAGTTAAAACGTTTATGAACATTTAGTTTTAACATTACTATAAATGCTCATTTGTAACTTTAATAAAAGGTATATTTGGATGTTGTCTGCACAGACATGATTACTGGAACCCTAGGAGTGGATAAATACGCGGAGTGAGAAAGTGAAAAGAGAAATGAAATCTGAGAGATCAAAATCTTGAGAAGTGATATAGGAAAGGGGCAAGTGAGAAAACGGAATTCCAGAAAGAAAAACTCTTTGGAAAAAGGTCTAAAGAAAGGAGCCTGGAGCATGTGAATAACTGTAATATAAGACCAGTGTTGTGGAGCTCAGAGGTAAAACTAGAGACCAGCTGAGCCGTCAGAGGTGTGTTTGTATGAAACTTGTGGGTGCGGTTAAGGATACTTGGTGCTTAACCCAAGAACAACATGGACCTACTAAACATGGAGAGTCATGATAAGATTTGCATTTTTAGAACATCACTCTAGTTATCGTGTGGAAAATTACTTGGAGAGGATTCAATCAAAATATTCCTGGTGGAAGATAAAACTTGTACTAGAATGGTGATAGTGTAGTTGGAGAGATTTGAGAGCGATTTCAAGGATAAAATGATAACTTGGTGATGACTGAGTATAGATGGTGAGGGAGAGGCAGGTGTCAAGAGGTACATATGCCTTATTTTATGACTTACTTTCATTGAACTGTGGTGCCTTTGAGTGGGATAAAAGAGGAATCCATTGTGTGGCAGGTAAATGATGTTTGTCAAAATCCAAGCAGAGCTACTGAAAAGAAAGCCATGCACACAAAGCTGCTGCCTGCTGAGTGGCTATGAGCTGAAGATAATGATTTAGGAGTCGCTGTAATATGGACAGTCATTAAAGTCATGGAGGGAATGAGAGATGAGGACGAGAGAACAGAGTAAGAAACAAGGAGCACCAGTCTCAGACTATGAGACTGATGACCACAGTGAACTTGTAGAACGCCAACGTTTAACAGTCAGATTGAGGAGGAGGAAGAGCCACTAAAAGGGAAGGAAAAGGAGAAGATTAGGTCAGAGCAGCAAAAGGGACAGCAGGACAATCCCATGTCATGAGAACTAAGGAAAGAGAGAGTTTCAAAGAGAAAGCAGTGATGGGCAGGGATGCTACTGAGAGGTCAGTAAGGATAAAGACTGAAAAATGTTTGTTGTGAAAATTTGATATAATTCCAGGGTGAAAATGTACCATAAATAGGTTAAATTACACAGCCCGAATCTGGATGCAACCTTTGAATGAGGACAGACGTGTGACTAACATTGTTATTGTACATGGTTTGTGTATGTTAAAGAGAGTTCCTGACGATAATTAGGAAACCGAGACTTGGTTGCCTTCCAAGTAGCTTCAGTAATAAGGCATGATTCAACCACCTGGAGGGTGTTCCAGAGGTGTAGTTTCCAAACCCATCGTCTGTGGGTGCTCCCTCTCCACAACCTCCACCCAAAGAAGGCCAGATGTATGGAAACAAGTTGGGCATTCCCAATGATTTCTGGCAGTTCCTAAAATCAGAAAGGCAGAACACCCACATCTAACTCACCAAATATTTTGGTAATACAAGAATATATGTATTTCTTAAAAAATGAATTTCTCTTTCCTTCGCTCATACACCCCACTCTCGCCCCCAGCAACCCAAAAGCTCATGCCCTAATCCTCATTTACTGAAGAAAGAACAGTCAGTTTGGAGAGGTTGGTCCAATGAGAGGGGCAACAATACTAGCAATGTAATCATAGCTTTGTCCCAACGTTCTTTTTCAAAGTTTTCCTAATCTAATGATGACTTCAGTGTTGATGGTAATCAATGAGTAGGATGGCGATTTTCGGTTACTTAAGGTAATTCAATCCAAACAGAACATAAACATTATATAAGTTTATACTTTCAGCTAGATCTATTTTACATGCATTTGAAAGCTAGCTGTATTTAATCACTTTTTATTGCATAAGCTAATGATGTGGATAATGTTGTTGACTTTTTATTCATCTCTTAATGGGGAGTTTCAGAGCTAAACCACATAAGTGCCCTCCCACAGTGCTGCTAAATGATATGATCAAAATCATACAGGACAATGACAAATCATTCATCAAGAACCACAACCCTAAGTTACAGAGGAGATAAAATGGAGCTGCAAGATATTTATAGGCTCTCTTGCAATTGCTCAAAAAATATTAAAGTCTCTTTCTTTTTGATTGCATGCAGCTTAAAAATATACTGTGGATGAAAACTAGGCTTCCTTACGAAACTTTTATTTGCAAGTGTAATGAACGAAGTTTGATTTTTAAGGGTGTGGGTGCTTTCAACTTGACGTGTCATCAGCCCTTCCTCCCTTGGGGGCCATGGCTTGAGTGTACCTTAGCTTCTCTTTCTCTTTCTCCTCTTCCTTTTTCCTGTTACCTGTTTCCTAGATATGTCACCCCTTGTTAGTAATTTCACCTGGCAAGTGACCCCAGGAAGGAGGGAACACTTAAATGCCATTGATTTTACCTCTTGCTAGTAGCAATGGTAGAAGACTTATCACAAAAAGAGGTTGAGACTGCTGGCTGAAATGAAGTTCAGGAAATATGGTATATTTCAGTTACTTGTGCTCTACTCTGTTCTTTTGCCAAATAATTCAGCCTGGGCATGCAGTCTGCTGTTCAAGTGTATCTCAAGTGTGGGGCGTCCCCATGCCCTGCTTCCCCCTTCTTCCCCTTCTGTATCTACCCAACTTTGTCAGCAGGCCTATGCATTACTAACTCTACCTGAGGAGAGACAGCACAAGCAAAGTCTAGCTGCCCGCTGGGTTCACAGTGCTCTAAGCAGAATAGGAAATCGCAGCATCAAAGACACCGTCCTTAGAGGTGGCTTCCAGTCACCAAGGGATCTTGTTAAAATGCAGATGCTGACTCACGAGGTCTGGATTGGGGCCTGAGATTCTATATTTCTAACAAGCTCTCATGAATGCTGTTATTGCTGGTTCATGTACTCATGTATTTTGAGTAGAAAAAGCTTTAAAAAACTGTGGTAGACTTTCATTGCAAATAAATTAGAACTTATTCTACTTTAACATAATGTTCAAGATATAGGTAATAAAGTAAAGATCCTCCACCATGCATTTTTATTTAGAAACAGAAAGATATATATTTTGCTATAAATCCATGGTTTACAAACAT
>VMDR010014485.1:0-23483 GCA_007922815.1 Macrotus californicus | reverse complement strand
CATGTGAAAAACTTGCAGCCCAAAAATATGGGGAAGAAAGATAGTATACAGGTATCTCAGGCAGTTAACGAAAATGTTATGTATTTTAAAAAATTTTATACTGTTTTTGGTATTTGTCAGCTTCTCAAAATCTGTAATTTGTCATAATTTTTTTTCTCATCCAAAAAAATATTCACTTTTGGGGATATACAAATACCACAATTCAGTATTTTTATTCCTTTTTTTAAAAGAGGGCCTCAGTCCTGGCTGGCATAGCTCAGTGGATTGAGTGGAGGCCTGCAAACCAAAGGGTTGCTGGTTCAATTCCCAGTCAGGGCACATGCCTGGGCTGCGGGCCAGGTTCCCAGTGGGGGGATGTGCGAGAGGCAACCATACACTGATGTTTCTCTCCCTCTCTTCCTCTCTCCCTTACCCTCTTTCTAAAAATAAATAAATAAAATATTTAAAAGAAAATAAAAAATAAATAAAAGAAGGCCTCAAAAATTGTATGAGATTCAGGCACCCCTCCTGCCAAAAACTGGTGTCTTCTCTGCCCATTTGTCTATGAATGAACTGTAGATAATAAATTAAAGTCAGACCATTTGTTTTATTTAAAATATGCAATTGAACAGCTTTCATAGTTGAATAGGCTACATCATTCTGAGCACTGAGCTCAGTACAATTCCTCTGAGAGGGTGAGTCTCTGACCCATCCCTTCAGAAAAATATTCAGTCTTTCATGTAGACTTGCAAGTATGAAGGTCGTCGCACTAACTGATGAAGCTATGCCCAGAGCCTCTTCCTAGAATTCTCAGTTATGTCCACTCGTCAAATTTGATGAGGGCGAATGGTGAACGGTGACAATGGTGCAGCCAGTTCCTTCCTCTGTATTCAAACTTAGAATGCCTACCGAAGTCCAGTAGGTTCATGTTACCTCTCTCTTATTTGCCCAAAATTGGTTTTCACATTGTTAAGTGTGATAATCATGGAAACAGAAAACCCATTTTTAAAGCACAGAAATTCTTCCTTTTAATTTTTATTTATCTTTATTTTTTTATTTTTTAGAGAGAAGGAAAGCAAGGGAAAAAGAGGGAGAGAAACATTGATGCATGAGAGAAACATCAATTGGCTGCTTCTCACACGCCCCCAACCGGGGACCTGGCCTGCAACCCAGGGATGTGCCCTGACCGGAAATCTAACCAGCAACCTTTCAGTTCGTAGGCTGGCACTTAGCTCACAGAGTTACACCAGCCAGGACAATTCTGCCTTTTTATTAAAAAAAAAATTGAGAGATTTTCTTTCTTTATTTTTAGGCAGAGGGGAAGGGAGGGAGAAAGAGAGGGAGAGAAACAATGTGTGGTTGCCTCTTGTGAGCCCCCTGCTGGGGACCTGGCCCACAACCCAGGCATGTGCCTTAGACTGGGAATCGAACCAGTGGCCCTTTGGTCCGCAGGCCAGCACTCAGTCCACTGAGCCACACCAGCCAGGGCTGATTCTTCCTTTTTAAAATGAAATGCAGAACCCCTAGTGCTGAGCATTAGAAGATCGATCTGTAGGTTGGCAGGAGACCTGAGTGGACACAGCGGGCCTAACTCTGTCCTTCACATTTCAGATTTCTCTGGGGAATCTCATTTTTAGAGGCCCGACTTCCTTCTGAAAGCTTTACGTGTGAACAAGAACCCCTGCGTGTTTCAGTTAAGAGTTAGGAGCAGGGGCACTAGAGTGAGAAACGTGGAGACCCCACTCCACCACTCACTAACTGGGAGACAGACCATTGGCAGTGTCCTCAAACTCTCTGTACCTCCATTCATTCAGTATTCTAGCAAAGGGGTGTTCATATTTGTATTTACATTTATATATTAATGAGCAAATACTGGAAACACACTAAACAAGACAGATGAGGCTTCTGCCTGAATGATGCTGCCACTTTCGGGGTAATACAAATAATAACTCAGTAAATAAATGTAGGGAAGCTGGTGCCTTCCTCTCTTCTTTGTAGCCCCCAGTAAACCCTCTGCACACAGCTCTACACTAGAGTCTGTTTTCAGAGAATGCAAATGAACACAGTAAAATATACAAGAGAGATGACTATAGATTGTGGTAGGTGAAGGAGCTCACTTAAGTGTGTGTGTCTGGGAAAACTCTGGGGGGCAGGGGTTGAACCAGGAGGGTTAACTCAGACAGTGGCTCAAATGTATGTGAGCCAAGGAGGAGAGATGAAATCCCAAAGGAAATAGGGTGATGTCATAGAGAACAGGGGAAAAGCACTTTATCCAAGATAATCACTGGTAACCACCTCTCCTAGAAATAAGTATTCTCAACATTTAATAGATTTTATTTCAATATATTAATGTTCAATGTGATTAATGCTAGGAGAAAATAGAAGCTAATTTATGTCCAGTTTGATTACAACTATAAAAATATACTTAGAGAAAGAAGGACTAGAAAGGAATATAATAATATGCCAACAGATTACATGAATAAAAATACGTGACTTCTTTTCTCTATTTCAAAAATTGTCCGCAACCTAATAGTTTAGTGAGAAAAATTAACATAAGCTTTTAAAAAGAACCTATTTGTTGAAGCGATCCTCAAAGAAAAGTTCTAGAATTACCATACCAGTGTACTGACCTCGTAAGGACCTGCCAAAACAATCCTACCTCTTTCCGTTCACGTGACTTTGGACATCACTTTGTGGGATTGGGTTTACACCGAAAGTACTCTTGAAATAACAGAAGGTACTTATTTCTTCCCCATAGCCTATGTAACATTAAGGAAATACTGCCACCAAGTGGGTGGTAGAATTTAGTTTTGGTTCCTGTTACTTTAATTCTATGTAGAAAGTCAGAATAGGACAGACCAGATGAAGGTGTGTGTGTCTGGGGAAGTTCCGGGGGTTCTGGTCGAACCAGGAGGATTAACATGAGCAGAGAGTTGCTCATGTATGTGTGAGTCAAGGAGGAAAGATGAAATCCCAGCTAGGAGGGAGGGGAAAGCAAAAATCTTCAAAAGACTGAACTGTGTATCAAGCATACTGAGTAATATGTCCCGAATACTCATGGATGTGCAAAGATTTAATGTGGCTGTTTATCAGGGTTTTTTTTTTGTAATAAGAAAAACAAAAATGTACATGTCCAATTACTGAGGATTAATTGAATAAATAATGATATATCTCTACAATTAATTATTCTTTGACTTTTAAAGTGATATTAAAAATGTGTAGTGATGAAGAATGATATTTATCATATGTAGTTGACCCTTGAAGGTTAGGGGTGCTAACCCTGAGCAGTCAGAAACCCACATGTAACTTTTGCTTCTCCAAAGACTTAATTAACTATGGCGTCTGAGGGGATTGGTTACAGGACCTTCAGCAGATGCTGAAATCTCTGGATGCTCAGGTCCCTTGTACGTGGGGTAGGAAATGCATGCAGTCAGGCCTCTGCATCCTAGAATTCCCAATAATGGATCAAAAATACTATTTCAATCTGTGGTTGATTGACTTCTCTGATGTGAAACCCAGGAATATAGCAGGCAGACTGTATATTTACTGAAAAAAAAATCTACATATAAGTAGACCTGTGCAGTTCAAACCCATGTTATCCAATGGTCAAATGTATCATTTAGTGAAAAATGCAGATCACAAAGTAGCATATATCACACACAGCTAAAACACTGCAAGGATATACATCAAAATGCTAATAATAGCAACAATAATTTATATATATGTTTAGTGCTTACTACAATACATGCCAGGCATATTAAAATAGTTATCTTGGACCCACCTGCTCCTCCCTTCTCCGATTTAATCCTTCTAATGTTTCCCTCTCCTTCCATTCCTAGCTTTCTTGGGCCCTGGACCTCTTTAGCAGGCTGGTCGAGACATCCAGAAGGATGTCTCTAAATCATTAAATAAAACAGACTGCATTAAGCAAGAAAAAAATACATTGAAATACAATTATTAAAATAACTAAAAAACAAATTTGTGACATAGTAATATGTCTGTACATTATAGATATATTATATGTAATGTATACCTATATACTTTATTAGTGCATTGAATAAGATATAATAGAAAGTATAGTAATAATTTCTGAGCAGAGATATTAATAAAATCTATTTCAAGATAATTGCAACAACTGTGATATCATGTGAAAACATCTGTGACAAAGTCACTGTGTTTTGTTGGCTGTACTCATGATTGAAGTAAATTTTAAATTGCAGTGGAAACATAGCGACAATGAAGGTGTGTTTGTTCCTGCCCATAAGACATAGGCTGAGAGCTCCTGCCCTTCGGTCTGTTTGTGGCGGCTGTCAGACCACGCCATTCCCTTTTCCAACTCCTTAAAGCGCTTTCCATCTCACTTAAAATCCTCTCCCCAAGAAGATCTACCCCGCAGAGTCCTTTCCGTTTTCATTTCCCACGGCTTCCTACCAGTCCCCTTCTTGTTCACTGCTTTCCAGCCACGCTGCCTTCTGTGCAGGTCCTTAAAGACAAATCAACCATGGTCCTGACTTTTGCTCTTGCCATTCTCTTTCCCAGAACATTCTTCCCTCAGATAGTGACAGGACTTGCTGCCTTATATCAGGGGTCGATATTTTCTGTAAAGGGACAGATGGTAAATATTTTAGGTCTTGAGGGTCATATCATGTGGGTTGTAGCAACTCTGCTATGATAGTGCCAAAGCAACCATAGACAATATATAAATGAATGGGTATGGATGCATTTCGATAAGTCTTTATTTTTGGACATAGAAGTTTCAAATTGTGTAAAGTTTTCACAGGTTATGAAATTATTATCTTTTTTATTTTGTTTTTACATTTTGATTGTTCTCTCTCTCACCAGCTATCCTAGCCATCTACAAATCTGACAACTTTTACGTCTTTTTCCGAACCTTTCAGAGTAAGGCAGAGAGGGGGGCTGACTCCGTATGACTTCTCCAGATGGCTGGAGCACCCTCAACCCACCCTTGTGAGATAAATCCTATAGGTGAGGCTTCAGGTGAGGGTAACAGGGAAGTCCTCCACACCAGAACTGGGAGCGGAGGAAAGGGGAACTTCAGACACTTCAACTCAATATCAACAGCTGAGACAGTCAAAGCACATTCTTAAAGAGGGAAATGTCTACTATTAACATTAATATGTCTAAAGAGAAGATGTGTCGATCATAAGACACAAAGGAGAATCCATGAGGCAAATATCAACCTTACCTGGCCATATGTCAAGCCTCCTGATAGAATATCTCTTTTGAGAGCTGGCTAATTGAATCTAACAAACTTCATTTGCTCTGATTCCAGACTCATACCAACACAGATTCAGTTTTCCAAGCAAGGAATCCACAGGGAGAGCAGAGGCTGGTGAGATTGATTCCACTATCTGGGCCACCATCCTGTCACATTTCTCAGTGAAAATTAATAAAACAATGTCTGTTCCAACAAAGTACATGTTCATCAAGAAAGTATATAAACTAGTAAACTTATACATTGCAGTACTTCTTAGCAGGAAAAATATAACAAATAAACAAAAGTCCCTGCCCTCCAGAAGCCCTGGATTCAGCAGTGAGGACTGGTCCTCACTGAAGAGGGCTGGAATTAAGCATTCTGAGCACATGCTGTGTTAAGTGAAGTTCTGTCCTTAGAAGATAGACAGTGTTTGCTTGAGAGGGCTCGGGGATATGGACACCATTTCTGCTGATGGAAAAAGGGACAGGAACCAGAGTATAGCTGCATTATAAATGTCTGTTGAAGTCTCCAGACACACAAAGGGAGATGCCATTTTATGAACAGTTGGCTCATAATAAATGTTCAATAAATTGTCTTTTGATTACTTTCACCAGTACTCTCAGCAGGCTTTCCAGTGTCTCTTTAGTGATACAGATGCATTTGTTAGGTGAAATTTAACAATTTTTTCGTTATTATTATTAAATTTGGCCTGAAACACTTAACATAGTGCTTATTCTGTGCTAGGCAGTGTCCTAGGTGTTTTATTTGTGTTAATTTATTTAATTCTTACAATAACTCATCAGATAGGTGCTACTATCACCCCCATTTCACAGATTAGAAAACTAGAGTGTGGCATGGTTTATTTGCTCAAGATCAAGTAATTGGCAAATGATAGATCTAGTTTTGAGCCTAACATTTTCACTAATCTTTGTGTTACTTGTCTGCCACTTGGGATTGTGTTCATTAGAAATATCAGGGAAAACCTTCATCAGCCTATTCAATCAGAACCTCCAGGAGTAGCACCCATAATCTGAGATTTTAACAGATTTCCCAGGTAATACTTCTCCAATTAGCCCAGCATCAGCCAATGGGCTGACATGAAGGAACCAGAGCCCTGGTTCCTCTTGCTTCCTATTGCCACTGTTGCTCAGGCAACCATCACGACAGAGTTGTTGCCTGCGCGTGTGCATCAGTTCTCTAGAATGGGGATCAGAAGCTTGGAGAAAATCCCAGAGACAATAGTGAAACCCCATTGCAGAAATTCTGCAACACTGGTGCTTTTGATGATACAGAGAATGATACGGTGTGGACAAACCCAACACTGACAATTCTAAGTTAAAGGGTGATTTGGAAGAGTTGAAGTCTGAGTAAAAGTGAGTTTTAGGAAATTCTCACCAATTAATTTTGCTTATATTTTCTTTTCTTTTTTTTTTTTTTGGATGTGTGCCCAAGAGAGAGAAATTTGATAAAAATCAAAAGATCTTTTTCAGTAGATTTAAATATCCCTATTGAAAAGAAAGCAATGTGTCATAGTTTAATTGGCAGTTTTTGTCCTTTCCCTGTGCTCTATAAAATAATGATAGTTACTTAGAACCAGCAGCATCTTAGATGAGATGAAATACCAAAGAAGTGTCTCCCATCTTTTAGAATTACCCTGTGGTTCCTAATAAATGAACAAGGCATCTAAATTCCTTCTCAAGAGACTTGGATTCTCACTTGGGAAAAAACCAGAACAGTGAATTAGAAAGGGAAAAGAAATGCTGTGAACCCAGAAGACTGGGTAGTAGAGTCTAGAATATTCCTTCATCTCCACCCCTTTCTTCCACATAATCTCAAGGTGGCGGAGGTGTTTGAGATGGGGCTGAGATGGGGGAAGTTGAAGGCAGGAATAACACAGGCATACCTCAGAGATATCGTGGGTTTGGTTCCAGACCACTGCAACAAATGCGAGTCATAATGCTGCTGGTGGAAGGTCTTGCCTTCATTTTGTAAAAAACCCCTGCAACGTCTGTCAAGCACAACAAAATGAAGCTCCATAAGACGAGGTATGCCTGTAACTGGTCTTCCACCCACCCTGATGCAACTGAGGGTCTCTGGGTCCCAATTTCCTATTCTCAGCTCGGAGAAGATTCTGATTGGCTCAGCCAGCCTACGTGTCAGTTCTCATTTGAGTAAATCTATAACCTTGATCCAACCTGCTGCTGCAAGCCCTAGTGGGGGTCAGATGGGACAAACATCGTCAGTTAGGCTTCCCCCTTCAGCAGAAAAGGTAGATGAAGGCAATTTCAAAGAAGGGAGCATTATTTGGATTAGTAACCCAAAATATGTCTATTATATTTGTCATAATTAATTACTAATCTGTAGTTCTTAATACTATTATCATAGTGTTTGTGACTGTGTGGTTTTTTAAATTTTTTCTACTTCATTGGATTCTCAGCTCCTAGAGGGCAAGATTTTAGCACTGTATGGCCTCAATGTGCTCTGTTTCCTCATCTACATAAAGGGGTTCATAAAAGCATCTAGGTAGTTAGGTGGTGGCAAGCATTAAAGAGAATGTGCTCAGTAGATATTGCTATAAATATTCTTATCTCAGCTTCTTCAGTCTCCCTGTTCTCCACATACCAGTAATGAGTGGCTCTCAAATTTTTGTGTGTGTATGTACTTGGTAAGTCATGAATGGCTTTTGCCTTAGGATTACATGGAATCACTTCTCTCGTAAGGATATCTAATTGTTCCCTCTCTCTCAGTTCTCTCACTGTTCCCTTAATGATGTCACAGATTAATCTTTCTAAGTCACAGCTCTTATATATTATATAATAATTATTTGTTCACATACCTTTAATATGTACTGAATAGGTCCCTGAAGTCAAAGAAGACATTTTTCTACCTGGCACAAGGGAGCTCAGTATTGAACCATACCTGAAGCTCTAGAGTTGAGCTCAGGTTCTAGCGGAACTCTACGCAGACATCCAAGCTGTAAAGTGTCAGGAAGCACAGTCCTAGACTTGGGCAAAATAAGTTACTGGATGTATTTTCAGTAGATCGTTGGGCACTGACCACAGGAAATTTGTGGATTATCTAATTCTATTTGATTGATCGTTAGTCTATTTTAAAGTCCTGTAGGAGTAGAAGTTAAACTTTAGAAAACTGGTAGAAATACAAATAATTAATTTTCATAACAATGCAAATGAGCTTTGTCACAAAAAGGACATGAATCTCTATAAGTCAAATTCTTACTTGAACTAGTTTTAAAATCTTACTGGTTTTTCAATTAATTAATGAGTTGAATAAACTCTGTAACACAATTTCATTTTATATTTGCATGGGATTATCTATGGGTTTTCACTCTTTGAAAAAATACACTTTAATAGAAATAATGTGATAAATCCTATAATGGAAGCACAAATATTTGTGGAAATACAAGGTGGGATCAATTTATTTGACATCATGGGGGAGGGACGATTTCACTTAGGAGGTGATTTTTAAAGCTGAGATTTGAACACAGAGTTCAGTGGAGAAAGGGAAGAAAAAACTACAGCATTTGTCTATTTGCCTCCTCTCCCCCACAGCTTAAAGGCATGTAAGTCTTAGAACTACCACTGGCTCCATACCAACCACTTTTCAAAGGAGGTGAGATCTTGAGGTTACGTTGTCCGACACTGTTGTAGGATTATGGAAGTCATCGTCAGCTCTAAGCAAAACCCAATAGGGTCTCTGATCCCTTTACGTCCTCTTCACATGGCCCAACACACACTCTAGGTAAGCTTATTCAGGATGTAGAGAACCCACTGAAGTGCTTGTTTTTAAAACAAATTTAGACATGGTAGTTGCATTCCTGTTTGGAATTTTGTGTATAAGTATATGAAAATAACTGTATTTTAAAAAGTAAAACATATTCTATAAGCCCCTTGTATTTGCCCTTAAAATTTAATTCTGTAACAGGAAATCCAACATAGGTTATAAAATTTTAATCATGAGTATGGTGTCCCCGTTTCTTAATTAAATCTCTTCATAAACTTAAAGGCCTCTCTTTTTTAAAAAATTTAAAATAATTTTGCTTTCTTAATATAAAAGCAATGAACATTTATCTGCTCATTGTAGAAAAATTGGAAACTGCAAAAAGGTTAAAATTAAACTTGTTCATAATTCTACCAACTAGACACGATAACTGTCATATACCTTCAGATATTTTTTTTAGTACACACACACACGCACATGCGTGTGCACCCTGTTTCTTTTTAGTTCACAAAAATGTACTTTTTTATTGAGGTGAAATTCACAAAACAAAAGTAGCCACTTGAAAGTGAACAAATTTCCATCACCACGTAAAGATAGCCAGTATCCACTCAAGACTCACTCTCTGTTCCCTCTTCCCCCAGCCCCTGGCAACCACCAGTCTCTTTTCCGACTCTACTCTATCCTGGGTTTTCATATAAATGGAAGCATACGATATGCAACCTTTTATGTCTGGTTTCTTTCACTGAGCATACCTTTTTTGAGGTTCCTTTGTGTTATAGCATGTATCAATGCTTCATTCCTCACCTTGACTGAATAATACTCTATTGGGTGTACATATTGTATGCATTATTAAAGAGCATAATACAACCAGGAAATTTAAAGATCCAATTGGCTTTACTAAGTGACTCAAGAATCAGTCAGGACCCCATCTACCAACGGGAAGTGTGCGCTGATGAGTTGTACAAAATGTAAGGTTTTCATGGGCAGGAACAGGATGGGACTAAGAAATTAAGAGTAGACTGTTTTAGGTGAGTTCACCTTCCCTTTGGTGAAGGCAGGAGTCTTATCAGACAGATCACCTCACTAGGGTTGATCAGAAAATTATAGGCTGATTGGTTTAAAAATTCCACTCCTGGGAGAGACCGAAACTACAATTGGGTTAGTTTATTAAGTTTTGATTTAGTGACATGGCTTAGCAAGTGACTCTTTTCTTTTGAAGCGAATATATCCTCAAGATTTTATTGGCACGTAATTAAACAGAATATGAAACTTACAACTGGATCACTCGGCCCTTTCTTCTCCTGTCTCCTTCCGGTTCAAAATGCTCGCATCTCCTAATAGCCAGCATTCTCTTAGATCTGCAGCTGGCTCAGTGCATCAAGCCTCAGCACATCTTTGTAGTTTTAGTCTTTTTTGCAGAAAATCGGCTTAGTCTGCCCGTAATAGCCATTGTACTTCCTGTGATAACACTGCTTTCCCTGCATAATCCTTGCCCGTCTTGTACTGTGTTACTTTGTGGGGTGGATGCTTGGCACACTTCTTTCAGAAATCTGGTGGGTTTTAGGAAAGTTCACTATGTTTGCAAGAGAACCATTGGTATTGAAAGTTGTTTCTCTTCTTTTAACAGTATATACCATAATTCACTTATCCATTCATCTGTTTGTGGACAGCTATTTCTTTTTATAATCTACTCTTTAAAAAAATACAACAAAACCTTAATATAGCCTGAACATTTGTTCATGAACAGTTTTTATAATCTTGCTTTATATGTGGTTACAGGGATATACCTATACAAATATGCTTGCAACATTTAAAATTTCAAATTGATTTTCAGAGAGAGAGAGAGGGACAGAGAGAGAGAAAGAGAAACATGGATTTGTTGTTCCACTTATTTATGCATTCACTGGTTGCTTCTCATATGTGCCCTGACTGGGGATGGAACCTGAATCTTTGGCATATCGGGATGATGCTCTAATCAACTGAGCTACCTGGCTGGGGCAACACCGTTTAGAACTAGATTACCAGGAAAGTCAAATAAGATCTGCAGTTTTTTTGTTAACACCCAGTCCATGTTGATACCCCCCATGCACACACATAGATGCAGGCACATACATACCTCACTACCATTACCATTGGCCCAGACACTCCTGGTGCTAGGGGACCCAGTCCTCTGACCACCTTAGCCCATCCCTAAGAGTACTTGGTGATCTCAATGCCATAGTGCCTCATTATCACCATAAATTTGAATTTTCTCTCAGCAACCAGAAGAACATAGTGTTAAGAACTGAAAATCAACTGAATGAATTTGGAGGCTTAATCGGCTTCATTAAGTGATTCATGAACTAGGCAGCATCCCATCTAGCCACTACAGGGGTGCTTTAAGGGCTTGTACAAAATGGAGGGATTTTATAGGAATTAAAGCAGGGGCAACGGAGCTATTAACAATAGAAAAGAAAGAATTATTTTGAAGCAGGACATCTGGGAGAATTTTTCTTATCATGCACATTGCATCTTCTTTCTATAGGTGGTCCTGGTGGGGGTGGAGGGAATAAAGAGGCCCCTTGTAACAGATTACCTTTCTGGTGCTTGACCAGAAAATTTCAGACTGATTGACTAAGATTATGTTTCTGGGAGAAACTGAAACTGTAATTAGATCAAGTATTAAGTCTAGATTTGGTATGATGGACTTTTAGCACAAGTGACACCATTTCAGGCCTGTAGTTTTTCTCTTTAATCATAGTAGATTCATTATATTCTCTAAGTCTAGGAATGGATGAACTTCTTACTCTCTACCTAAAATTTTATTTTTCTCATGCACCATACAGCAAAACTAATTCATTTCTCCAGAGGCATAGAATCGTCTGTTTACTACTTAGCAGACCATACCTAGCTTTGGGAACTGTTAAAAGAGAAAACCACAGGCTCCATGTGGCCTACACTAAAGATTCATGGTTACAGAAAACAGTACCTGTTCTTTCTAATACATCCCAATAAAAATTCACTTCAAGGAGTTTCAAAGCAGTGCAATTGTTTCCAAGCCCTGTCCCCAGACTCTGATGCCAGAGGGCGCAATGACTCAGCCTTATCTTTCCTTTACATTCCTTCCATTTGAGGTAAAACAGTTAATGATTGAAAATGTATGTACCCTAATTCACACTTCTGCCTGACTACTTTTTTCGCTTATCCCTCTGCCTGTTACCAGTCCACAGTCTGTGTGCCTGACATTTCAAAAGGCCAAAACTCAGAACATCAGAGCTTGGAGTAAGTAAATGTTTATTGATGGAGAAGTCACCAATGGAGAGAGAAGGTGGGAGCTCTAATCCTCGAGTCCATTTTAAGAAAGTACAGAGTTCGGGCTTCTTTAATGTCAGGGGAAGGAAAAATGGGAGGAATTGTTTTTGTAAAATCTCCAGCCCCAAGCAGGGTTCCTCTAAGGATCAGCGTGTCTAAAGCAGGAGCTCCCAGCCTGAGGGCCGCGGGCACAGCAGGCCAAACAAGATGAGTCAGAGAGACCAAGCATTTCGCTCTGTTACATGCCCTATAAAATTCTCCTCACTTTCCCAAAGTGGTCCAGTTTGGGAGCATTGTTTCAAGGCTTCCTGAAGCTCTCCTCTTAACTTACAACATGCTTTCTAAAATTTTCAGAGATTCGGGTTCTTTTTCATTGACAGCATAAAGGGCACAAGAGCCACCTTTTAAAGAAAATTTCCAGAAATTGCTGTACAGTTCATCTACAGCTACCATCTCATTTTTCAGAACTTAATCAATGACCAAGTAGCAACATAGTAGGCTGGGAAATGTAGTCTTTATTCCAGGCATTCATTTGCCAGCTAAAAACTGGGGATTTTCATTAGGAGAAACAGATCATGGGAAGGCAATCAGCAATCGTCATCCAGACACAGTCCTGGCTTCTAGACAGAAAGAGGAAGGGAATACCTGTAGGAATGTATGACATAATTCACACTGGGCAAAGCTCCCCGGGGACAGCGGTTTCTGAACTGAAATTTGAAGGCTGTGGTGGTGGTGAGGGAGTTTCTAGATGGGAAGTAGTGAGTTTCCAGAGGCTTGAAGGGAAGTAGTGAGTTCCAGAGGCGTGAAGGATGGAAGAAATTACTAGCTCTTCAGTGTGATTGCAACATATATCGAGGTCAGGAATATCAAAAGATGAAGTTGGAGAAGTAAGCAGGGGTTAGGTCATGTTGTGTTTAGTCTACTCTACATAACGATTATTTAAATGCTAAAGTATTTTTAAAAACTACTTCCCACTTAAGCTCCCACTCAAATGGGCTTACGAAACCACTAAACCTTGACATTTAAGGAAATCAGTCGAAAGTGTAGAGCGCCCTGTCTTTCACAGCACAGTCGCAAGTAGTGCCTGCCAAGGTATGAACCATTTGCTGCAATTCTTCTAAGCTGATCAGGCTTCTCAGATCCTAGCAACAAAAGAATCCAGCTAGAGAAAAATGCACTTTGTTCATCTGCTTAAAAGGTTCATAAAGATTCATTCTTCCCCCCTACTCTGAAAAAGTGTTTAAAACTTTCCCTGTGTATCATTTCCCTGTGTACGATGCATCAGTATAGAGACAAAAAGCCAAAGGCTGAAGGGGTGAGTAAAGCAACTAAGATTCTGAGGTGTAGCAGCCAAGAAGACATTAATTTGATGTTGCCTCTAGAAGAGAAAGACATCACAGAAGGTATATAAACTTTTCACCCTGTAAGTGGTATTTTTAATTAAAACAACGCAAAAATAATAAATCAGAGGCCATAGAGATGATCAGAGGGGAGTCTGGGTCTGTGATAAAGGCTATTTGCAAAGATGATTATGATAATTTCTCCTCTATCTCTTTGCAATGTGACTTTCCTGTTCCTCCCATTGACAGATGGAATTTGTTTCCCTAGGCCTTGAATCTTTGCAGACCCTGTGACTTGTTTTGACCAAGGCACGTGATAGAAATGATTCTATGTGTAACCTTCAAGACTGAGCCTGAGACTGCTTTGAAAGTCAATCTAGGCTTATGGAGGACGGGAGGCTACAGGGCAGGGAACCAAGGCATCCCAGTAAGTATCAACCACCAGCCATCAGCCTATCTTGCACCTTCTACCCCAGGCAACCCCTGTGGGATGAGTGTAGCTGCAGGAGTGAGTCTAAGTGAACAAGCAGAGGAACTCCCCACCCAACCCATAGAGCAAAAGAAATAATAGATCATTGTTCTTTTAGGTCACTAAGTTTCAGAATGGCTTGTTACATAGCGATACATAAATGAAATAGGATTATTCCTATGACTCAAAAGCAATGAAGACATTGCTATTATATCAATTTCAGGCTTAGTTAATAGACTTTCCAAAATGAACCAGAAATAGGCAGTCAGGGCTTTCATTGCTGTCTACCCAAGAAAATAGCAGGTAAATTGTTAGACATCTGTAAGAAAACGGTAAGGTTTCTGCAACCAGAGGAAATATTTAAAAAATATGGGAATTAGACCCATCACACAAACAAATGGACTCACTTGGGAAATTCAATATTTAAAGCATAGAAACAGTTTAACAGTAAAGAACTGATAACAACAGAAATCAAATAACAGCATTATGGCACTCTAGATTTATGAGTAGAAATTCCAATGTCTTCTGTAGGTAAGGATAGGAATGACCCAAATGGCGCCACTTGACACTTAATACTATCCTTGAGTTCCATGGTGCTAGTCAGCCTCCAGGACGGCCCCCAATAATATAATTTTCTGGTATTCACTCTGTTGGGGAATATTCTCCCAAACTGAGTTATGGCTGGCCTATGTCTCCAATAAAACATGGTGGAAGTGATAGTGTGTGACTCCTGAGGCTCAGTGATAAAACACATGGCAGCTTCCACCTTGGTCTCTCTCTTGGATCGCTTGCTGTCAGGGAAGCCAGCTGTTATGTCTTGAGGACGCTTGTGCAGCACTTTGGAGAGGACCACAAAGTGAGGCACTCAGGCCTCCAGCCGAACACCAGGATCCACTTGCCAGCCGTGAGAGTGTGCTGTCTTGGAAGCAGGACTTTTAGTCTCAGTAAGCCTTTGGATGACTGTAGCCCTGGCTGACATTTCTGTTTTTAGATAGGTTTATCGAGGTGACAGTTTATTTATCGTAAGACTAAGTCCAATTCAATGATTTCTAGTAAATTCTCGGAGTTGTGCAGCCATGACCACAATCTAATTTTAGAACATTTCCACTGTGCCTGCACCCAAAGAAACCCCGTGCCCATTGGCAGTTACTTTCCATTCTATCACCAGTTCCCGACAGCCACTGATTTGTTTTCTGTGTCGATAGATTTGCTTTTCAGAAAACTTAATCTAAGTGGAATAATATAATATGTGGTCTTTTGTTTTTATTCAGTATCTAGCTGACATTTTGACTGCAACCTCAAGAGAGACTCTGAACTAGAATCTTCCAGCTAAGCTACTACTGAATTCTTGATGAACAAAAACTGTGAAAAATAAATGTTTATTGTTGATTTTAGGCACTTAGTTGTGGGGTAATTTGTTACACAGTAATGGATAACTAGTGCACATGGGTGTATGATTACTGCTTGGAAAGAAATGAGCTCCCTCTGACATCCGATGTTCTAGTAAACTCAGCTGCAGAGGTACAACACGTGCTACTGTCAAAACTTGTGGCCATGAAAGATGTATACCTTACAGTTGTGTTGGCCTGTTTTGTTAATGACACAAAATTGGTATTTTTCCCTAATAAAAAAAGCCATTTCCAGATCAAAAGAAAGAAACCTCACTTTATTTTTAGGTCCAAGGGAAAGCCTTGATGAACAAGGAAGAAATGAACTTGTGGATAATTACAATGTGGCTTAGTGTCCTGGTTGGGTGGGCTACTAAAGAAACTTGCCATATTAGTCTGGAATGAGTTTTAGTTGATCAAATTGGACAATAAAAGGCTCATCTCACCTATAATTCCAGGAGACTTACCTAGCCAGTTACAACCTTGGGATGTCGAGTGATCAAGAAGTCACTTAAAGGATTCATGAGGGAAGAGGGAACAGGTGAATGTGGGCCTCAGGTTTTTTGAGTTGATACCAAAAGACGGAAGAGGCTTAAATTTAGTAGCTGTGTGAACGGGTCAAAACTTCATGGAATGCTGTGAAACGAGAGCCAGTTGTGAAATAGTTTAAATAACGTGGAATTAATCTGCTTGACAATCTGACCTCAATTTCTTGTTTGATGAGGATTTTGACTCAGTTTCTAAAGCAGTGAAGGTTGAAGAGTAAGAGATTCATCCAGAATGCAGTAGTAGCAATGTTTTTCAAGATTTGAAAATATTTAAGTTGGGAGGGTGAAGATTAAAATCTTTACGACACTTTGAAAGTGCTCATTTTTAATTATGCAGCGATTATTCACTAAAACATTAGTTACTATAATACATTCCATTTTTTCAAGCTATTCAATGTGTATTAATACTTTGTAAAATATTTGCCTTTAAGTGTAAGCATGATGTTGGAATTTCTTCAAATTTATTATTTTGCTGTATGTTTTGTTCCAGTTTTTACTGAAATGTTTGTCTACATGTATTAAACTTTTTTTGTAAAGGTATTTAATTTTATTCTATTTAACTACTAGATCTATACCATTTTTTACTGAAATATGTTGTATATGTAGAAATTCTCTCAAATTTATTTGACATTGTGGTTTGCTTTTCAGTTGCTAGTACCAAGATGCTAGTATCAGTCTTCGTCTTCATGGTACTTCACACACAGCATGGGTTCATTTACCCATCATTTTGTGTGTGTGTTGTTGTCTGCCATATTTTCACTACATATTTCTTTTAGCTGTGTGGCTTAGTACCTTTATTCACAGTTAATAGGATATAATTAAATACATAGAACCTCTGATTTCCTAGAGCCCAATGTGTTGTGCATAGTATACTATATTAACATGATCATGTAATACTTCCCTCCACAAAACCGGTAGGGGACTCAAGAGTTGGAAAATTTTAGTTTAGGTAATAGCTAATAAGCCTAGTAATCAATGCATGTAAAAGCTGTTGTTCCAGGAACTGAAGGTGTGACCCACCCCGACTCCAGGAGACCATAAGCAGCTCCACCTTAGTGCCCCAGGAGGACTGCAAGCCATCAAGATGGTATCGGAGCCATTGTGCTCCAGGGTGAGATGTCCACCGCCCAGGGCGAGAATACTGCATTTTCTTAATCCCATTAACTGTTCCTAGCATTCCAAACCCCTTACCTACACTTCGTTCTCCTTATAAAAAGGGCCGTTTAAAAATGGAATTTAAGACGGCCTGTTAGGGTATGCATCCGCCTTCTTCTCAAATTGCTGGCCATCTGCCTAAAGTGCCCATGAAGATTCAATCCTGGTCTTACTCGGTCAGTGTGTGACAGGCAGCACGAGTGTTGGTTTTTTTTCCGGTTTCAAAACCAAAGTAAACACATTTAAACATTTTCACAGGCATAAATAAATACATGTATAGTGAAAGGCACTTACATTTTTTAAAAAAATTATTGATTTTTAGAAAGAGAAATATAAATCTGTTGTTCCACATATCTATGCATTCACTGGTTGATTCTTGTATGTGCTCTCATCTGGGGCATTGAATCCATAACCTTGGCATATGGGGACGACACTCCAACCAACTGCACTGCCCAGCAGGGGCCTTGAAAGTTATTTTTACCCCATAAATTTTTCTTGCAAAATTGGGTGCTCTTACTCACATTCAAATCTTGTGTGTCAGCAAATAGAGTACTATGATTCAGGCACTGGGTTGACAGGAAAATAAGATACTGATCTTGACTTGAAATATCTAAAACGCTAGTAGAAGAAACAGACACAAACCAATACTTACATTGCTCTGTGATACATTGTTTCAATAGGAGGAAGTTTGAAGATTTGCAGGGGGAGACAAAGAAAGCTTTACCGAATAGGTGACAAACTAAATTGTGGTTTGTTAGATCCAGAAAAAGAGGCAGGACATTCCAGACAGAGCAAAGAGCATGAACCAGGACAAGGAAGCAAAGAGAACACAGCATGCTCTGGAAACAACAAATAGCTCAGAGGGGCTGGAGCGTAGAGGCTATGAGGGAACAGCTGCAGATGACAAGATAAGGCCGAAACCAGAATGAACAGGTTTGTCGGCCAAGCTAGAGTTCCGATTTTAACCTGTAAGGAGTGGGGATTTCAAGCAGAGAAATTTTCCCTTTAAAAGGTTTCTCTGGCTGCAGTGTGGTGGATGAATTGGAGAGCAAGAGATGGAAGGCAAACTAGTTAGGAGGCTATATGGTAATTAAATGAGAAAGGATGAAGTCTGAAATGAAAATAAATGGCAGTAGGGGTCATGAGAGGCATGGATTAGAGACTTCGAAAAGGGATCCTTAGATATGGGCAAGAAAGGGAAAGGAGCCCAAAGCGGCTCCGTAGTTTGTGGGCTGGGTGACTGGGGGAAGAGTTACGCCACTAACTTGAAAGGAAAACGCCCCTTGCCATCAGGATGATCTTTGACTCCTTCTCCTTTCCAATGAACAGATTGCCGGTTCCTGCCAGACCTTTGCCTCCAATCGTCCCCGCCCTCCTAAATATGCTGCAAAGTCATCTTCCTAAAGCAGTTTTGATTGTATGAACAGGCAAAATGAAATCTAAGCTTCTTAGTGGAGCATTCAACACTCTCCACCTTCGGGCAGGCCACAAGCTAACTCTTGGATACCTTGATCTCCTTAACTAGCATTTCCTTTCCCCACCTCAAACATCAATCTAATCTTTTAACACATCCTGTCAAAAGCATTCTTCCTTTTCTGTGGTGCGAAGACTGTTGTGTTTCAATCATAACACTGGGCGTTCTGCATGGTTTTGTAGATAGTTGTGCCTTGGTATCTTTTCTACTTCTTTGCCCCATTGACTTACACACAATATAGGATAAAATTTGTGATGAATTGACCTGCAGCCGGGATCTGATCCCCGTTTAGCACACAGCCAGGAAAAATGAGGCGATTCTGCGAATCCATGACATCACGCAAGAAAAAAATGAGTCTAGAGGAATCACACGTCTCTAGGGGGCCCTTTCTCTGTCTAGAACAACTGTGACAAAAGGTGGAAGCAAAATAATTTGCTGCCAGGGGTGTACAGCATCTCCAAGTTTCAAGATACCTATATTGTTTATATAAAATATCTTACGCACTGTACTTTGAAAAAGCCCTTGGGGATCTAAGGTTTCCCGAGATGGAATTTCCCGGTGGTGGATATCCTTCTGAGGTCAACTGCACTGACCATCACACAGTGCACTTCGGAGTAGATTAAACGTACCAAAACACTCGCAGCGGTGTCTCCGCAGAGTTGGAGAGCTGCGGGCCCCGGCGGCCTGCGTCCCGCCCCAGTCCAGCCCCGGCCCCCAGCGGCCGCAGCGCTGAGGCTCCGAGGGAACTCCCGCAAGTCTGCGCGCGCAATCACCGGCCCAGGATCCGCACGGTGCGCGCAGTTGCCTTGGAAACCACTGCGCGCACGCGCAAACGCGGGGCTGGGAAATTAGGGCTGAGCTAAAAGCCTAGCGGCGGGAGGAGGGGTTTACCCTCCCACTTGACCGTCGTGCCCAACTCCCTCGGGCGGAGCGTCCCTTCCAGCACCCGCCCGGCTCGCGCGTTCCCTCTGGCTCTCCCCCGCCTCACACGCACCCTTGCCCTCCTCCCGCATTTGTGCGCCGGTGCAGCAGGCAGTGGGAGCATCCGGGCATTTCCGCAGCCGTGCGGAGATCCGGGCGGCGTCGGCGGTTGAGGAGCTCTCATGGCAGGGACAGGGCGGGGGGAAGGCGAAAGGGGAGTGAGGCGATAAGCCAGGGCCGCCGCGCGGTGGGTCCCGAGGGAGGCGGAGGGGGAAGCGCTCTCGAGGCCGGAGGAGGGCCGGACGCGGGGCTCGTCGAGCCTCTCGTGCATTCTCCTGGCCAGCCCGGGCTCCGGACATGCATCTGCATCAGGTCCTCACCGGCGCTGTCAACCCTGGAGACAACTGCTACTCCGTGGGCAGCGTCGGGGATGTCCCCTTCACGGTGAGCGGCGTCCGGGAGCCCGAGGGGGAGAGACCGGGGTCTGGACCTGGGGGCAGAAACCCCCTGTCCCGGGCCCACACTTCTCCGGCGGTCGGGGGGTGGGCTGCGAGGTGTTGGTGGGCCCCACCCGCCCTTTCTCTCTGCAGCCCAATTAAGGGGGGAGGGGACGTGGGACTGTGAGTCCTGCGGCTGGTCTAGGAATTACCCTTCAAGGGAAAGGATTAGGAGTCCATCTCTCTGTCCGCCCACAGCAAACGGGGTTACGGGGATGACTAGACGGGAAGGTACCTCTCCTAGGGCGGCCCCCGCTCTGCGGGAGGAAGATGATTGCAACCGCTGAAACCCCAGATCGCCAGTTTCGCACCTGCTCTGGGCGTGGAGACCAAGAGACTTAGTCTTGTCTCGGAGCGTGGAGGCGACACTGCTGTGCTTGGCTCCCCTTGCCCGGTGTGTTAGGGTAGCGAGGAGACGTTGGAGCCTGCGGCTTTAAACCCGAACCAACCCTCTATCTCCTGATATGCAGAATCCTTATTCCAACAAGAAAATAGAAAAATTTATTCTCTGCCCCTGAAAAATTTAGAATGTAAATGTTCGCGTGACTTTGGCCTGGAGGGCTCTTATTTATCACGAGATCACAGTTTGGTAACCTTCCTAGGTAATATTTTAATCCGTTTGCAAGGTAGGCTGGTTTGTTTTTAAGCTAAGGCAATGTGAACTTTCATGACATGCTTTTCTTGTTTGTGCGAGTTAAGTGTATGTAAACAATAACATTAGAAGCTCTTTAAAATCTAAATGAAATAGGTATGTTTGTCAAGGAGGGTGGATGGGTCCTTTCTGAGAATGGGATGTTGTTAGTATAGCTAATTCAAACCGAACATAGACTCCCTTTAACCTGAGTTCCTTTTTTTGTGTTAAATTTATACATTGTCCTCTTTAGAAGGGACTGTAGGCAAAGAGACCTTGATGAAATACACATTGTTATTGATAACCGTCTGCTTGATAAAATTGGAAACAGCATGATGGTATGCTTTTTAGACAAGGGAAACACTTTGATGTCTGCTTTCCAACAGCATGTTTTTAAAGCTGCAGAAATAAAAGCTCCAGCAAAACTGCACAATCATTATGTAGCACAATCATTCTGGAACAGAATTTATCTGTCATTGTGATACATTCAAAATAACTACAGGATTGCTTTTTGGCCATTTTAATTTTAAATGTAATTAACTTGGCTTTGTTCCAGTTGAGAATGAACATACACAATTTGCCTGACTTATATCGTTACATCTTTATCAATGGTGTCATCTGTGTTTTGTGTACATGTGTCTTAAAAGATCCATCTAGTACTGAGCTTGGACTTCAGGTGTGTAGAGAATATTGGGGCACAGAGAAGAAATTTCCCTCTCCCTCAATTCTGTAGATGGGGAAGAAGTTCTCAGGGTTAGAAGAGCAGACTGCCTCCATGAAGAAACAAATCTGGAACCATGGACGATGGTTTTTTTCCACACTATCATGGTGGTGGTAGTTGCCTGTTTTCATTTAAAGTGGAATGGTGTCTCACTGTGGGACTGGTAAGGAGAGCTCAGACGGGTTCAGATGCAGCCTGGGAAAGCCAATGCAAGAACTGTGTGTGCTGCACAGGTGTAGTTATGCTGGAGGCCACCCATAACCAGGTTCTTGGGATCATTTTCATATCTTCCTCCACCTCCCTAATTCGTACCTGTCACGAAGCCTAGCTGACTCTCTGCAGTGTCTCTCAGATTTACCCCTGTTCATGTCCTTAGTTTCTACCTTTTTATAGAACCTTATTTGTATTATTTAATGAGACAGCTTCCAAACTGGTTTTCATGACACCTGCTCACTTCACTTCATCCTTTACACAGCTGCCGGGATAATTTTCTTCCAATACCATTTCACCGTATCATTCTGGGCTCAGGAATATGTAGCTATTCCTAATTGTATGAAATTTAAACTTGCTAGATATTCTTCCATCCTTGACTTTGTATTTGATTATATATACTTATCATCTTGGTCCTACTGCTGTGAGACATACTAATTTCTCACTCTAGCCTTCATTTTTATGTTGCAAAGAGAGAATCCTGGCTTTTTAATTTCCCAAATATGACTCAAAAATTACCTAGTTTAGGATGCCTACCTGTTGATACTGATTATTTGGCCCTTTGGCATTATAAACCCATTCTCATTTTAATATCTTAGTTATAAGTGCACTGATCCAGTTATAATTTTGCCTAGAACTAGATAGGACCTTCTGGACTCTATAAAGAAAAGATCTGTTTGAAAAGAAGTAAGAACAAGCTGTTTTTAAGCACTCTAGAATTAACTAACAATTATTTAATGTCTATATTAGTATGATAAGATTTTTTTTTTTTTTTTTTTTTTACAAAAAGTAAAGCTCCTTTACACAGAACATGACATTTAATTTGAAAGTAGAGCAATCAGATGCTAAAACTTTAGTTCTGGGTCAGATGACAAAAAACAGGACCAGCCAGGTCTGGAATGGAAGTCTTGTGACTTCTCATCTGGTGGACTTTTTTCTGTTGTACGTTTCTTTCCTATCTTAGTTCTTGCTCTGAAGGGAGGGGTGGTGTGGTGTGTGTGTGCAAGGCCAAAACATGGCCATTGTAGATGGAAGACTGTTTTGCAGCTAGCCAGTGGTTCTTAGCCAATGATAACCTGATTCCCTTTTCAAAATAGGGTAGATAATTTATTTAGGAGTCTGTAAATGGAAAGTTTTGGAAAAGGAATTGTTCTAAACATGTTTTGAAGTGTTCATGACATTCGTAATTGAAAAACTGTTATATATATTGCACTGTGCCTGGTGCCTGGTGGGTGGTGTGACTGGGTGGTGAGTGACTGCTCCGTGATGTCGCTGCGGCCCAGTGTGTTCTGTGTTGACGTGGTGGTGCAGTTTGCACTGGACAGCCCTAGTGATGTGTGTACTGTTAGTGGTAACATGTGAGTTATGGTGGTGTTCACTTCTGTTTTGGCAGTTAGCAGTTTTTTTAAACAATTGTGATTTTATAAATATAGCGCATGTATCACATTTTGATTATTCTGTTCTTTTCGGTGTAGATTTAAGTTCTGGAAATACTGTTATTCTGCAAAACTCAGGTCCCAGATAGTCCAAGGAGATGATCTCCTACCACATATGAGCTTTGCTGTATTTTATTTTGCCATTGAGACGTTTCCAACTACGTTCTTACAGATGAGTGAGTGTCAAGGCTTAATGAAGCAGATAATAAAATTTCTCCTTATTTATGTTATTACTTTCCTGAAAAATGTAGTCCTTAGTTATTAATTAAAATAATGATGGTATGTGATGATTATTAATCTAATTTAAAATTTTTTACCATTTGGCCTTAAGGGGTGCAGACTGTATTTTTAGGCAGATAGGGGCAGTTGATGTTGCTCCAGTCTGATATGAATTAAACACACTGATCAAAGCTTACAGAAGTTAGTAAGTCATTTCCACTCTCAGGGAGCTTATAATATACTGGCAG
>VMDR010014484.1:0-23467 GCA_007922815.1 Macrotus californicus | reverse complement strand
TGGAAATCCAGCAGCTAGAAGATAACCATAGACAATAATGAATTTTGTTGAAATATTTTGACCACATGGATTGTAAAACACTTTTCTAGGTAATTTATTCTTCAAATTAGTTTACTCTTGTTTTAAGAGAAAATTACATATTATTTAAAGATTTTTAAGTCTTTAAATTACATATTCAAAGATTAACAAAAACTAGGAACACTTATGTAAAGATTCACAAAAATGAGAAAAGTGGAAGTCAACAAATTATAAAATAAAACATTATCCTCCCAAAATGGAAATAAAACTTCAGGTCCACTTTTAAAATAAATTATATAGCTAAAACTGACAAATCTGACTGATATAAAGCAAAAACAAAAATATACAACATTAAGGAAGAAAAAATCACCAAGGAAACAGATAATATTAAAATCATTATAAGAAATAACCATGTACAGATTTGAGCCAGTACCTCTTTAAATCTAAATTAAATATTTTCATAGGGAAACTTGTCATTAGTAAAATGGACTCATAAAGAGGTGGCAGCCTGTTGTAACTAATTGGCAAGAAGACATTCATTCACAAGGTCATGAAAGACACACTTCTAAGAAGGGTCCGGATGGTTTTACAAGTCAGTCCCTAGGGATTGATTATTCTTATGTTGTTTATAGCATTTCAGAATGTAGAAAAGGATGAAAAGCTAGCATACCCCTCATATCAAAACATGCAAAACTAACACAAAAGAAAACTATGGATCAGTCTCACTTATGAATATGTTAATATCCTAAAAAATATTAGCAAATAAAATCCAACAGTCTATTAAAAAAATAGTAAGCCGTAATTCAGAATGACTTCTTCTAAGAAGTCAAGGATGGTACAATATTAAGAAATGTGTTAATGTAATTAATATAGTATTAATAGAATAAAAGGGTGATCATATTGTCATTTTAGTAAACATTTTTTAAAACATTGGATTCATTATCCATTTTGAGTGGTGACTAAATTTGAAAAGAGTGGAAGGGAACTTCTTAAACATAGCAATATTGTATCCTAAGCTGTCGAACATTCGTTTGATGATTGTAGTATCACTGACTAAAGTACTGAAAATGAAGATAGTTCTACTAAAGGGCTCTGGGTTGGGTAATCAGTCAGAAATCACAGCCTCTTTAGGACAGCCTACAACGATGCTATGTTCAGATGAAAATTTTCATGTCTGATGACACTAGACTTCATTTCAAATTGAGATGAGAAGATGTGTGACCTCACAGTGTCCATGTATGTCTATGAACCACTCAGGTGGAACTTTATGGGCAGTGTGCACCTGTGCTTCCATTTGCAGTGTGTCAGAGAGGCAGGGAAGTGTGTTCCTCCAGCTACAAATATTAGTGAAGCGGAGCAGCGCTCAGAACTGGACACTCTGCTCAGCACAGGTAGTAAGTACCTTCTTTTTAGGGAGTGACTGGTAATTGAATTTTGCCCAGTTATCTTCTAGGAAAGATTGCCTTGAAACCACTGATCTGGTGTTTGTCAAACCCCAGCTGCACTGTGCACAGTATTGCGGTGGGCCTTTGCAGACATAACAGTGGACAAAACTGGATCCATACCCTCTAGAACAAACCGTATTCTTTATGAACTATGTCACAAGGTACGATTCTCATGTGACAGTGGGTTCAGGGAAGTAACGGTATCAAAGCTGGGCTTTGGAGGCTGAGTAGAATCTCCACTTGTGGAGAGGAGAAAGAGCTCTCCAGCCTGGAAGAACAGTGTCAGCAGAAGGATGGAGGCATGAGCTGGTGGACATATGCCTATAGTTGAATGGTGCTCAGAAGTAGACAAGAGTTACCTGAGGATTTTTTTAAAAAAGAAAAGAAAAAGGAAAATTCCGGGTTCCCCACCTAATTCAGTGACTGCGGGATGAGGCCCAGACTCCTATGTTCTCCTAAAAGCCCTGTGGGTGATTCTCACGTGCAGTCGGGGTTGGGAGCCAGCGGCGTGGTCTTGTATGTGACTTGGCTGTGAGGAATATGAAGTTCTGTGAGAGATGGTGCTGGAAAGATACGTGGGAGCCAAATGAGAACTTGAGAAACATTGTTTTGGTGTTGTGGGTTTGTTTTCTCTTCATTTCTATTACATCACCATCATCTCTCCATTAGACGTCAACCAGCTACCCCTTAAACAAAACTTGACCTCTTGCATGAATTCAAAGCAAAACATGCCAAACGAGATGAAGAGGAGGAACCAGTCAAGAATCCTGTTAGATATTGCTATATTATCCCTCTAAAACGTAAAACAACAACCAGTTTATTATCACTCACAATTCTGTGGGTCGAACTGGACTCAGCTGGGTAGTTCTTCTGCTCCAAGGGATGTTGGCAGGGGCCACGGTCACCTGGAGGGTCATTTGGGCTTGTACGTCACGTCACGATGGTCCACTCACATGGCTTTTTAGTTGAGAGCTCCATCGAAGCTGTCCCCTGGAACATCTTTGTGGGCCCCTCACAGCATGGCAGCTGGGTTCCGAGAGGAAGCATTCAGAAAGGTTCAGGCTGCCGGAATTCATGTGGCCTGGCTTTGGTCGTCTCAGATGTCACTTCCTCCTTCTAAGGCCAACTCAGACTCCCTGGAAGGTGAATCAGACATCACCTGCCGATGGGAGGGGTGGCGTGTGCATCAGTTTCCTGAAACTCATGGCAGCGCGTTTCAGAGACCTACTCCTGCATGTGCAAGCCCTCTACCATCAAAACACGTAATAAAGCAGAATATCAGGACATCGAGACATACATAAAAATACAATTAGACAAAACAATATGTAAGGATAGAAGGAATCTGAGTAATATAAAAAGCTTATGTAATAGAGTTATGTGCTAAATTCCTTATCTGACAACAAAGAATACGTCTTCATTCAGGCATCCATAAAATATCTGCTCCACACTCCCTCCCCCAGAAAAAGAAGCACTTGAATCCTTATGTACCCTTATAAATCTGAAGCCTTAATGAGACGCTTTCCTCACCACTCCACCTGGCAGAAATAATTACAGCTGTGTTTCATCTATTATTATATACTGTTCTGTATTAGTATTAAGTGGGGTTCTTCCCATTTTAGAATTTCTTCCTCTGAATGACTCTTTTGCACACAGTATAAATTGGGTTACACATGTCTCTTAAGTTCTTTTTTTTTAAATTTGTTGTCTGAAAAGATCAGCACTGAAGGAGGCTTTATTTTAATTCCCCGCAGTCTCATAATGAGAGTAGTTTTGACTTATCCTGGGTGCTGTCTTGAGACTGCAGAGTCCCTAAAATCATCCTCTCATTTCCCAGCAGTGCTCGCCTGGGAACTGAGCTGCAGTTGGCTGCCAACACCTGTTGCCCGCGATTCTTTTTGTAAGCCCCTTAAGAAAAAGAGCAATCGTTTTAAGACTTTTTAAAAAGTCTTTGCTGTCTGTAACTCAGGTATTTTACCCTCCTCATGAGGCACACAGAACCTGAGGTAGGAACCCAGGCTGTGGTGAGGTCATTTCCTGGCCTGTCAGCAATGAGTCCCAGGTACCTGTGGCTCCTATCTCAGTGTCCCCCCATGATCTTTCTGAACCGAACCTTGGCATTCCTGCGCCTGGGTTGAGGGGTTCAGCAGCCAGCCGTCTCCCTCAGTAACACTCAGACCCGTTTGCTGTTGCAGGTCGTCACGCTGTGGTACAGAGCCCCGGAAGTCCTGCTCCAGTCCAGCTACGCCACCCCCGTGGATCTCTGGAGTGTTGGCTGCATATTTGCAGAAATGTTTCGTAGAAAGTAAGAAATACCTTTGTTTCACTCTGTCTTCCTTGGAAAGAAACTTCCTGGGTCTTTGGTCGTTTTAAGTGGCCACATAGTGTTTGTGTTTGAAGGAGGGTCATGTTACCCAGATCCACCTGCTTCAGGCGACCACGTCCAGGGCCGCCCTGAAACCGCCTTCTCCACCCTTACACGGTCAGTCTGTCTGACTGTGACTTTCCGCTCTTAGGAGCTCTGTTTGGAAAGGAATGCTCCACTAGTCTTAACAATTCATTTTGTTTTTGTTGTGATAATAGGACACAGTGAACACGAAGCCTGTTGTGGTATTTTTTAGGGAGGAAATATCCTCAAGGTGAACTTTAGCCACAGAAGGGTGACCAGCACTGTTAAGTATATGGAAATTTTGGTGGTGAGAATAGTGGAAAAACACAGAACGTTTAGACTAGGCAAGGAAGAAGTCAGCACTATTTCAGAATACTTTAAATGCTGTCATGTGGAGGAGAGATTAGGCATATTTGGGCAGTAGAGTGAGCAGAACTAGGGCCAAAGATATTAAAATTACAGAAATAAAGATTTTTGCTCAGAAGGGGGAAAATCTAATGATTACACAGTTATCTGAAGAAGAGGTTGGGGTTCATGAAGAGAATGCATTCTCACTGAGTTCCAAGAAGAGACTGGACCACCACACACGGAGGTGTTTTCAGCGGCATTCACAGAGTGGTGGGTGGGGTAGGTGGCCTCCAGGGCTCTTCTGACTCTGAGAGTCTCTGATTCACTTGTTTGGTTTTCAGGTCATAAGAAATAGCCAAACAATATAATGGAAGATCTGCCAGGAAAATAATCCATACCTGGGCACTAAACTCAGCCTTGTCAAAATTAAACAGGGAACCTAATTATAATCTAACCCGTTTTCTATTTTTACTTCCATGGGGAAGTGTGAGTTGGGAAGCTGAGTATATTCCCATTGGACATGTTATGTTCAAAACAAAGCTACATGATCACTCACAAGGAGAAGTGGTCAGCCATGGCCTGTTTGTTTGTTTGTTTGTTTGTACCAAATGAAGGTTTGTGCATATAATAAATTTTGAGACCTATTTCTAGAAATCAGCAGATATTTCTGTAGCTCACAAGAGGGGATTGTGGCCAGGAGATCAAAGTACAGAGATGTGTAATGCAGGCCTGCTGCATTACCAAATACAGGACCAAACCTCTTCCCTTATGTTACCTTTGGCTCCTCACAATAAGAGATAAGTGAGGCATTGTGGTAAATTTATTTGTCTAATGTCAAGCAGCTAAAAAAAGTAGCAGGCCTATGATTCCAGTGCAACTCTTGTGCGCTCTAATCCAATGTTGTTTTTCTACCAAGGAGGGAAGAAAAAAGGTAGTATTGAGCTCAGCTGCAGTGTTTGCCAAACAGGCCAAGTACAGGCATACCTCCTTGTATTGCGCTTTGCAGATGTTGCTTTTTTTTTTTTTTTTCCCACAAATTGAAGGCAAGACCATCCCACCAGCAAAAGAATTATGACTCGCTTTACTGCAATACTCGGTTTATTGCGAGTGGTCTGGAACCAAACCTGCAGTATCTCCGAGGTATGCCTGTAATTGGTTTTGGAAACGTGGTCCTTGGTCCGGCAGCCTCAGCCTCACTGGAGACCTTGGAAACACAAATTCTCAGGCCCCAACCCAGACCGACTGGATTAGAAGCTCCTGGGCTAGGGCCCAGCAGCCTGTGCTGCTTTTTAGCAAGAGCTCCCGGTGACCCTCATTCACCCTTCAGGGTACGAACCACTGTGCTGGATGGCAGGATCTCCAGCAGTGGGCCTTCTTTAAATGGTCAGCTCTCAGACTCCCCCTTGAAATTCTGATTCATTACTGGGCTGAGATGAGGCCAGGTTTTGTTGTTTTTCAAAGTGCCTCATGTAATTCTTCCCATCAGACAAGTGTGGAAAACAGTGGGGGTAAAGGCTTACTTACGGTCAGAACGAGGAATAATTTCCTGTCAGTGTTGCAGGTGGGAGCCAGGGCTGTTGTTGCGGTCAGTCCCAGGAGTACCTTGGGGGAGCTGGGAGTTGATTAGCGAAGCGTTTATTGGAATTACGTTTATTGTCGGCAGTTGTCCTCAGATGTAGAGATTGGGGCCTTCCTTTGCTACAGCAGGAGTGTGTTGGGTTATTTTTCAATAGGACAAGACTTGAACACCACCCATAATTGATGACAAAAGCCAATATTTTTCTGAAGGATGTGAAAAGAAAGATAAAGTTTAAGATACACTCGTATAGTGTTAAACTTTCACTAGCGAGGAATTTGCTGTGCTTATAAGTAGTGACCCCCAATGGAAAAGTAACAACCCGGATTTTTATTTTTTAGTATTAAAACATTTTCCCAGCGAAGTGGTAGTGTAATCGGTAATCGGGTTCCTAGTCTATCTAGCCTGCAGAATCCTATCTAACCCGGAACACACCTGAAACATTATCTGTACTAATTCATCAAAACCTATTTTCTATTTATCACATTTTCCAAGGGAAAACTCATTGTGTGTTCCATTCCAAAACGACAGGATTGTCTCTTCAGCCCGGCCCTGGGCCTGGGAAGGAGGGCTCCACGCTGCAGGCTCAGAGGAAGGCTCCTGCGATGCTAGCAGCAGCAGCAGCCTGCCTCAGTCTGCTGGGAAATCGAGATACTGGGTAGAGACCCACCAGCCCTACAGATGTGCACAACAGCGAGTGCCTTCTCTCTGGAAGCCTTGCACAGAGGTAACAGGCTGAGAAATAACTGGCAGTAGCAGGAAGCAGTACCAGAATCCAGGCCTGTGTGCCTTTAAAGCTGACGGAGAACGAATCAGGACCTACCACACACCCTTCCTGGGGCGGATGCCTCATCTCCTAGATAGTTCCTGCCTACTTGGCTGTGACCCTGAATGTGGCCATGGGATCTGACCCTTGTTCCTGCTCAGTTGACATTTGGCATTTCCTATGATGACGCCCAGATATCTGAATGTGCAGGCTTCTTACTTATGCCAGATGTGTTCTGGGGTCCATCTCTTAACCTGACCTGGTTCCAACTTGACTCTTGATTCAGTATTGAACCATAGATTCTGAAAACAGACTTCCCTGACTTTGTCATCTTTTCATGCCTTCATGGTGTTTGCCATATTCTTATGACAGCTATACTTAATTTTTTGTTACCCTAAATCATTTACTTTTTCATTTGGCCTCATCTAAGCAAAAATATACAAAATCACAGATTTGATGAGCTAGTTATTTGTCTAATACACACTAAAATATATATATAGTACAACCATTAAAATTATTAGGAAATTTAGTCCATGTTCAACCTCTGGAATCATTTTATATCACCAGTGGTATATGTCACATGTTGGAAACCCTGTACCAGGTGTTTTTCATTTAGTCTACAAATACCTTATTGAGTGGTTACTATATGCAAGGCCCTTCTCAAGAGGATTGACGTAAATCCTGGTGGGGAAGGGAGGCACTGCATGCACTAAGAGTTAATTAACCCGAGCTGGGGTAAAAGCTGTGAAGAAGTGTAAGGTTCCACGAATGAGAAGACCAGAGAGGAAAAAGAGATTTCTCAGTGGAAGGCTAGAAGTCAGGATTAACCTTCCTGCAAGGGCACATCCTGGTTGTTTATATAAAATCCCTGAGGAATAAGCTTTTTTGCATCAGTGAGGCTCAACAACCTCCGTAACCGCGGGGGCCAGGTCCTTCCCTTGCATTATCTCATCAAACCCGTGCTCTGAGGACTGTCAGTCTGGTTTCCAGACGACAAACTAGAGCCCTCCCCCAGGAGGGTCCACAGCGTGTTCACCGGCACACAGCTCCCAAATGGCTGAACCACTTTTGAACCCTGGGCTGCCTGACTCCGTAACTTTTGGGTTTTTTTCACTCTGCCATGTTTCTGCCCTTGCTGTTGTTTTACCTACAAGGCCATGTTCTTTTCTAGAATGTTTATATATTATTACAATGTAGCAACAATGATATTTCAGAGAGGTCCGGGAGCAAACCATGCATTCAATAACTTTGACTTCTAGTCTCCCATATTGCAAAGGTTGACCAATTCCCTGTGACACACCGAGGGATGAATGTCTTCTATTCTAAAGTCAAACACCTAGAAAATCTGAACTCAAAAGAGCCTTAGGACAGATGGTTGACAAGGAGCCAGAGACTTTAAATGCCATCTGTCACTACTATCTGGGTTTAGTAACTGGCCCACACTGACCCACAGCAGCATTCTGCAAAGTGAAGAGCTGGGTTTTCATATTCCTCCTTCCATTCTTCATCCATGGGTGATCTGACCTTACTCCACATTGGGTTATACTTTAACACTAAAATACATTGCTATGAATTTGGTCAGTAGACAGCTAGCCAGCTTGAGGGATGGGGTAGATAGACAGATGAACAGATGGATGAGATATATTGACTTCTTTAACTTCATGGCAAATTAAATTCACAGTTTTCAACTCTGCAGGTATCTGTTGGTTCCCTTGTGATCCTGGTCAGAACTGTTGCCTGTGGTTTGAAAGCTACGGGGTTTTCCAGGTTACAGCAAACTCGTAAAAAGAAAATGCACATTTAAAAAATAAAACATGCTACTAATTCTTTGAATGTAGAGATTGTGGTAAACAGATAGTAATTCTTAGAAGTTCTGGGTTGCCAGCTCTGCTGGTCCCTAGCTAAGAAATGCCAAATGCCACCAGAAAGAACATCATAAATACAGTCACTGTGAGAAAGAAACAAACAAGGCTTCATGGTTATATTGCCCCATGGATGGTGGCCTGTCTAGGCTTGTCGTCATTGATTTCTATGAATTAAACACCCAGTAATTGAGAAACTGACAGTAAAACTGTCCTTTGTGGTTGATGGTCTGTGAGCAAATGTCTTTCAAATGTCACCGAGTGCCTTGCCAATTTTCCCATCAGCTGCTGTGCTGCTGTTTCCCCATATTTGGGTGCTCTCCTTAATGACACGAAGCAAATGAGGTCCTTAGCTGGCCAGCCTGAGCACCAAGGCGCCAGAAAGCGAGCCCTGTCCTGGGAGAGGAAACCCCTCACCTCGGGCTAGTTCAGAACACGTGTGTGGAAACCAGGGCACTCCGCTGGACCCTGAGATTTCTTATCTCTTCTTGGATATTGCCCTAGACCTTTCTTTTTTCTTTTCTCTCTCTCTCTCTCTCTCTCTCAAGAGCTGACCAAATGGAGAAAACTCCAAAGAAGCATTTTCTTGAGTAAGGATATATACAAGATAGTACCCAGGAAAAGAACCGATCTTGGTTCAGTAATGCATACAGGATAGTTCTTAGTAAGAACAAATAAATACCTTTTAATGTAAGCAACATGGCTTTCTGTTATTCTTAATGTGTGTCTTACTTTAACCTGAATTTGAACAATGTATTTGTTCCCATGACTCATATTGAGAAGCCACCATCAGGAACAGCACTTCCCTAGCAGGGCAGGTCTGCCACCCTGCAGCTCCCCAGCCCAGAGCCTTCCCAGTCTGGGCCCCCCAGCCAGCCTCCTTTGTGGTCTTCTCCATAAACTGGATTCTGTCTTTTCACTACTCTCCCTACCATTCTTCCACTGTGCCCTTCCCTCCAACTTCCCAAGTCATTGCTTCCCCTCTGCTGACAATTACTGGTCTGTGACTGCCTCTCAAGGTCCTGTCCCTGCCCTGAGCCACCCTCTTCTCCCTTCTCTGGCTCTTCATTCCATCCCTCCACTCTGCCTCTTGGAGTCCCTGTTCTGTGGCACCGGTTGCCCTCCTTCCCTGAAGTTTTCCTCACAGTCTCCTTCTTCAAGGTAACTAAAACCAGACCTTTTCCCCTCGATGCTCCATCCCCTAAGAAGAGAATTGGGATATTCTAATCCAGGGGTCCCCAACCCCCAGATTAGGAAGCAGGCTGTGAGCAAAGTTCATCTAAGCTCCGCCTCCTGTCTCCCACCAACTGCCCTCCACCCCAGGCCTTCCACAAAACCTGTCCCTGATGCCAAAAAGGTTGGGGCCTGCTGTCCATCTAAGCCATCTGCTGCTTGGGGGCATTTTTCTGCCAGAGCCCCTTTTTGCCGTCCTCTCACACGCCCACTCCCCAGTCTTAATTTATCACCTGTCACATCCAGAACCAGTGATTTTTTTTTTTTTAATTATAGTACCACTATAGGGTTAGAAGAAATGTTACTGATGGGAGTACTTTGCACATAGGAGGAGACTGCAGTTTGAGGGTCCTGAGTGAGTCAGTCTTTACTCTCCCTGCCCTCCCCTGAGCCCACCCTCCTCCCGCTGGTACTTAAGCATTCAGTGACCTTCTGATGAACTCGTGTCCCCTGCTCACTTCTCAGGGGCCCTGCATCTTGGATGTCATTATCATCCAAATGCCCCTCCTTTAAAAAGAAAGCTGCGCTTGCAGACAGAAATGAGGGCAGCCTCATCTGCAGCTGTTGAGATGAGTGAGGCTATCCCGAGTGAGCTCCTCTGTATTCCTTACAGCTCAGAAATCTGCTTACCTTCGCCTTCTTTCTTCCCTCTCCTGTTTCTGAGAACAGTGCCTTCTCCCTCCCTCCCTTCAGGGCAGATCCTTCCACCTGTGTTCTCGGTCCTACCCTGCTTCTGCACGCTCCCACGCTCCTACCCTGCTTCTGCACGCTCCCCCGTCTGTCTCCTCCTGATCTGCCCCTTCAGAATCTCCCCACAGAGTAGCTCTTACCTCTCCATCCCGGAAAGCACCCCACTCCTGCTTCTGTGCTCTCAGTCTTTCTGCTTCCTTTCATGGCCAAAATTCTTAAAAGAAAAGTGTCTTGACATGCATCCACCACCTCTTCATGCCTTAAATCCTTCCAATGATACAAATAGCGCCTAATGTTTATTGGGCACTTGCTATGGCCTGAGCACTCTCTTCAGTGCCTTAAAATGTATTATTTCACTTAAATCTCAGAACAGCTTTCTAGGGTACTGTTGTCCCCCATTTCACAGGAAAGAAAACTGAGGCCCGAAGAGGTGAAGTAGTGCAGGGTGCCACGGCCAGTGAGTGAGTGAGTGAGAAGAGGCTCTGAACCCAGGCTTATCTAACGGCGCAGACCTGCTGGCTCTCTGGCTGCTGCCTGGCAGGTTGATAGGGCCCATCTCCATTCTCACATCACTTGGTGTCTCCTGCATTTGCGTCTTGTGGCCGCTCATTCCAAGACACCCTCCCTGCCCTTGCTGTTGGCAAAGAGCACAGTCCTGGGTGCCTCTGCCTCTGTCTCTTTACCAGCTCTTCTTCATCTCCCTGCTCCCAAACCGTTCTGTCTACATAAGGTGCAGATGGCCCTGCGATGGGTTCCACAGCCCCCTTTCAGCTCCCTGACGGACGGACTGCCTACCAGCCAGTCTTACAGACACCAGTCCTTCACCCAGCCCCTGAAACCAGCTCTTCCTGACGCCTTCTCTTTTCTGGTTGATGGAACCCACATCCCCACAGTGGCCTGCCTTGAAGTCCTTGAAGTCACCTTGGAATCCTCCTCATCCTTCTCATATGTCAAGTCCTGTGGCTTCTGTCTCTACAGGGTCTCTCAGATCTTGACCCTTTATGTCACGACTTCCGTCGCCCCACTTGGGCCTTCTTTAACAGTCACCCAGCAGCCCCTTTTTCTGCTTCCTGCCCTGTCATGGACTTATGATCAATTAATCTTCCCGTTGTCACCTGTTTTCAGAAACTTGTGAACACTAGTATAGGGTCCTTGGCCCTCAAGACCTTCTCAAGAAGCCGCAGCTTTATTCTTGCCATAGCATAGACTTCTCTCCAAGATGTTAGTGAAAGTGACCTGCCTTGAGGCCCCAGATTAGGCCTCAGTGTTTTCCTCCTTGGAACCCATGCACTTCTCATATCCCAGATGCCCTTCTGCCTCTTTTGTCTTCCAAAGCTAACCTCAAAACCCCATCTTCAGGGGGAGACCTGCCGCACTCCCCGCCTCCATCCTCAGCAGCTACCTGGCACTCCGTACGCATCTCACAGCACTTTCCTCAGCCACAGTCTTTCTGTACATGCAGGTCTGTCCACTGCAGCTGCAGTGATGACGTGATGCAGAGCGGTGTCGTTTCTCAGGAATCAGACACCTAAGTCTGTGACCCAGCCCTACTTCGGCCAGCTCTGGGACTGAAGGCAAGCCAGCACTCTGGAGCTTGGTGTTTTCATCTGTAAAACAGAGAGGATAGGGTACCACTTCCACGGTGTTCCAGCTGCTCCACGGAGCCCTCAGATCCTCTCCTCTGTGCAGTGCAGGGTTCCCAGCCCTTCGCGCACTTCGCTCAGCTCTATTCCGGCAGCTTGATTTCATCCTTCACCCATCGAGGATTTAAACGAGTTTTAAAACGTGGGAGTGAGTAATGTCCAAGATTCATGCCGACCCTGATATTCTTGGCTTCTGGGTCATTGCTGGAGCTGTTACCATGTCTAGCACAGCTAACACTTGTCGATAGGGTTTATTGCACAGTTGTGTGTGTAGTCCTCAGCACTTGACACACATTTAGACACTCCCCCCACCAAGTGACTTGCCCCTAGGATTCTACATCCAGTCATTGCCAGAGCTGGAACTCAGAGCTGTCTGACCTAAGAAAGGGACACTACATGGTAATAAGCAAAACTGGAAAATGAGACAGGCATAAAGATAGAGGGCAGCCACCAGTAGATGAGTGGACAAAAAGGCTGTGGTACACTTACACAATGGAATACTACTCGCCATAAAAAAAGAAGGAAATCTCACTGTTTGCAACAGCATGGATGGACCTGGAGAGTATTGTGCTAAGTGAAACAAGCCGGTGTGAGAAAGACAAATACCATATGATCTCACTTATACGTGGAGTCTAGTGAACAAAATAAACAAGCAAAACAAAACACACTCATAGATACAGAGAACAGACTGACAGCTGTCAAAGGGGACGGGGGTTGAGAGGCCTGGTGAAAAAGGGAAAGGGATTAAGAAAAACTCCTAGACACAGGCAAGAGTGGTGATTATCAGAGGGCCAGGGGTGGGGGAGGGTAGAAGAGAGGAAAGAGGAGAGAGAAATGGTGATGGAAGAAGATTTGACTTTAGGTGGTGAACTCATAGTGCAGTAATACAGATGACGTATTATAGAATTGTATACCTGAAACCTATATAATTTTATCAACCAATGTCACCCCAACAGATCCAATAACATTGTTTTAAAAAGATAGAGGGCGGCAATATAACAATTAGCGTGAGCATGTGGGCATGTGTGTGCACATGCCCGGTCTCCACCAAGCTAATTCTTTTTTAAAACATTTAAATATATAGATACTCCACGTGGGATATATGTAAATGTCTAAACCAGTTCTGACTGTGAGCCCACCATGTAACTTTAAATTTTCTAGTAACCATATTAAAAGGGTAAAAAGAAACAAGTAAAATTAGTTTTGATAGTAAATTTTATTTAACACAATATATCCAAAATATTATTATTTTAACATGCATCGAGCATAAAAACATGAACGAATGAAATATTTTACATTCTCTCTTTGCACTAACTTCAAGCTCCAATGTGGATTTTACCCTCACAGCCCGTCCCAGTTCAAACTAGCCACATTGCAAGTGCTCAGTAGCCCCATGTGCTGTGCTGGACAGCGCATGTCTGCACCATCAAAGAGAAACAGGCAACTTGCCATTTATTGGGAAAGGGAGAGAAAACGAGTCAGTGCCTTTCGACCCTAGGCTCATTGATTTCTCAGTCTCCTGTCTCCTGTGTTTTCGTCTGTTCTAGTTTGGGTGAGGTCCTTACATGTAAAACCAAGAGAGCTGAGGTTGAGGCAGGTGTTCGGCCTTTATCTCCTGAATTAGTAGCACTTGGGTGACAACCTACAAGTTGTGTTTATCACTGCTGGCAGATCTTCCCCAATCTGTCCTCTTTAAAAAATGCTTGCTCCAGGGAGCCTCCCAGTGTCTGTGACCCATCATGCCCTGTGCCACTTTCAGAAACAAGAATTGCTGAAGGAAGGAACAAGTTAGGAGATCTAGATGCCAGTTAGCTTTTATTTTTTTAATCCTCACCCGAGGATATGCTTATTAATTTGAGAGAGAGAGGAAGGGGATGAGAGAGAGAGGGAGAGAAACATTACTGTGAGAGAGAAACGTAAGTCGGTTGCCTCCCATACACACCCCAGCTGGGGATGGAACCCACAACCTAGGTGCGTGCCCCGACAGCCTAGGTGCGTGCTCCGACCGGGGACCAAAACCCCAACCTTTTGCTGTATGGGATGATGCTCCAACCAACTTAGCCACCTGGCCAAGCAGTTAGGTTTTTTGTGTTGTTGTTGTTTTTAACCACAAAGTAAAATAGTCTGGTTGCAAAAATGTCAAATAGCACAGGAGTTTAAAAAGTGAATATTGTCTTTACTCTACTCCCATCCAAAATCTGCTTCCCAAAGATTATCCTGTGGATGTACTTCCAGACTCTTAATGCAAATTCAAGTGTATGTTTTTATAAATACATATATACATATGCATACATGCATAGCTATAAATTTCTCACAGAGATGGGCTTACACTAAACACTATACTCTTCTGTACATTGCCTTACTCACTTAATATATTATGTCAATTCATAGAAATCTTAACTTATTTGTGAACTGAATAATTGTCTGTTCATTTATTTCCTAATTTAATTTCCTGTTGATGGATATTTAAAAGTTGTTTGTTTCTGGACTTACTACAACCTATGTTGCAGTAAAATCTCTGTGCTTATTTGTGGAACATTTGTCCAAGCATTTCTGTATGGTGAATTCCAGAAGCAAAATTACAGGGTCAGATAACACGGAAATTTAAAATTCTGCTTAGCTAAACAAAATTGCCCTCCAAAAAGCTTCAAGTAAACTCTGTTTTTAGCTTAAGGCAGGAGATAGGATTGAGATCCTCAAAGATTAAGAAAGGTTGTCAAGAGTAGAACAAGAGAAGGACTCTTATGTAAGCCTTGGCTACCCCTTTACCCTTATTTAAAAATACTGTCAGGAGGAAAATGTAAATGAGTATGGTAATTTTATACAAGCTGTTGTTAAGCTTGATTTGAAGCATCTCTCAACTGTAAAATTCACTGTGGGTTTCCTTTTTTATCAGTTGTGTAGCAATAGGGACAGAATCAACCTCCTTTTGTCAGTTAAAAAAATTGTCTTAAGATAAGTTCCACGCAGTTTTTCAGACTAGTTTTTTCCAGAGCGTGGACAGCATGAAGATCGTTCTGTAGAGTCCCTGAATGCCAAGGCCTGGAGAGTCATGCACATTGCGTTCCAGTCCTCCTTCCAGGCAGGACAGGGAGCATGGGCCCTCTCTTCCTTCTAGGTCTTCTTTGTCACCAGACCTCCTGCATCCGTGCTTCACATTTTTCCTCCAGATCTACTCATTGGACTAACTCTGGAAGCCCTTGCATTTCTCTAAATAGGAAAAGAATCAGACTAATAGTCTCAGTTCTACCTTAAGGTCTCAGGTCTTTCTGGTCCCATTAGTCAGCCATTGATTTGGATAAAAAAAATACTTAGTTTGAGGCAAGAAGCTGCCATTTTTTATTACAAAGCACTGGCAGAGAAAGTAGATATTTTATACAGTGAAAGCCATTTCTTTCCAGTCTAATCTCTAGTTGGTGGCAAACTTCTCATCATTATCTCCTGGCTCTAATGAGCCAGAGGAGCTTCCCGGCCCCACAGAAGAAAAAGTACCAGGCCCGTACAAAATAATTTCAGTGGGAGCTGGGACCTCGGACCTGAGTAGAGTCTGGTCTTGGTGACACCCTCAAAGCATGATGTTATATTTGTTGCTTTACAACATTTGTGCAAATTTACTAGACAAGACAATAAATATAATGAACAGTATAAAGTACTCCAGATAAATGTAAATTTATTAGATTTTATTGTAGACCTAAATAATTTTCCACAGAGCAATCCTAAGTCACTAAATTATAACAAATGGTAAAATGTGACAAGATTCTGCTTGATCTTTTCCTAAAATGATAGGCTGTCGTGACAATCCGTTGGCAGCCCCATGTGGCCCGCTGCTGTGGGGTGGTCTGTGTCTGTCTGATACCCATGCTCCACTGCTTCGCGCTGAGTTTCTGCCTCCCATCTGGCCTCCCACGGTGGCTGGAGGAGCTGGTGTCTGATAAGACCCAGTACTTGGCTTAACTGAGTAAAATTGGGCATTATTTCTTATAAAAATAAAAAATATTTCCCCAGTATTCTTCCTTTCCCTCCCTTTACCTCCTTTTCGTCTCTCCCCTTCCTCCAGACTTTTCCTCTTTGCTTTTGCCCCTCTTGCCCTTTCTCGCCGCTCTGCCTCTGTCATTCTGTCCTGTCATTCTGTCTGTCATTCCTGCCGGTTCAACCATGGGAAATACAGAGCGTTCCACGCGGCCTGCTACATACACCTTCCCTGAGAATACGTGGGAGTGTTGGGTTTCGGATCTGTTGTCCCACTTTTGCTGGCTACATTTAATGTACAGGTGGTAGGGTTTACTCAGAGATGGCTTAAGAGCTGTTGGCTCCTTAGGCGGGGTGTGCATGTGTGCATGGGAGAGTGTGTGTGTGCACACTCGTGCACTCTTATAAAACCAGGAATATGGTCAATGTGTTCATGAATCTTACTTTTGTTTTCTTATAAACATTTTGCAATGTCTTAATGTGAGAAAAACAGTACGGTAGACAACTACAGACACGTGGGCTGTATTTACTTGCGTATCGAAATATCGCAATTGCAAATTGAAATATTCAAATGGCAAGTTTCCGGTGGAAACTGGATTTTACTCTGTGCTGAATTGGATACTTCCAGCTCTTCTCTTATCACTGGCATAGTTAGAGTTAGCAGAACGTTCTCAGTCCAAAACCTGGGAGAAGATCCAAAACTTTGGAAGTCAGGCATCAGAAGCCTGCCAAATGTGTTTGCTCTGTGTTGCCCAATCATTTAATTGTTAATAATTTGACATTCTAATATATATTCAGAAGTAATTTGGAAGCCAATTTCTATGTCCTTTTTGCTGGTCAGAGTCATATTGATTTCTCCAGGTACCAGCATGGAGTAAAGTTCATTTCAAAGGCATTCAGTTAAGTGGTATACAGCCCCAATTAAAAATGGCAGAATTATTTGGAGGAATTCCCACTTTGCCAGAACTAGATTTAAAAACCCATTTGGTAATAACGCAGGTTTGTAATGTATACCTGGCAGTAGTTAAATAGAACTTCCCCTCCCGCATTCCCTTGTTTCAGAAACACAAGGTTGATTTCAATTAAAAAAATGGACAGCTGTTCCCAACACTTTTCTCACCTCTATCTCCGTAGTGGTGTTGACCCCCCTCTGCCATCAGAGTTACACCTCTTTCTCTCTCTCAGGTAGGAGTACAAATACCAGGAAAACATGTGCAAATGGGATCAGGAGGTGGGGAGGTGAGAAGAATGGCATATCTAATAGGTAGAGGCAGAGACATGAGAGCAATATCAGACGAAACGTGGCCAGATACGAAAGTTGAGCTAAGAGCTATTCAGACAGCATTAAGCGACTACAGAAAGTCCCAAGTAATGTCTACATTGTGTTGACTGCAAATTGTCTAGGTAGATTATCCCTCGTAGAAGAATGAGAAAGCAAACTAAAAGGATAGAATTCTTGTGACTTTTTTTTTAAAAAATGACTCAACAAAGCAAGTAACATTTTCCAGAAGCCTAAAAAAAGATACAAACCCTGAAAATGATTAACTAGTAAAGTCAGAAGAAAAAGGTTTTGAAGCAGTAGACTAACTCAGAAGAATGCCAGAAGACATACTCTCTAAAACAGAAACAGAAGGCCACAGGAATTAAACATTCTGAAGTGGAAAAACAGCAAGTGAGGTGGAAAAGGAGATGAATGGCATGTGGACTTGTAAGGAAGTCAAGTACCGCGGCACAGGCACAATCTGATAGGAGGGAGGAAAAGGTAGAATTAATGCTATAGGAAAGGCAATCCCTGATGTCAAAGACAGTGTGGAGAAGTTCTCAACAGAATGCTGAGGAAATAAATAAAATGGTGAGGAAATGACACCTATGAAGGCTAGAGAATAGAAATCTGGCCTAAGAAATCGATGGGCTTAAAATGCAGTAATCAAAAACAATTCAAGAAATATGTCCCTACACTGAGGTAAGACTTGAGCATGTGAATTAAAAGGTCTCACAATATTTGGGGGGAAATAATTGAAAAAAAAAGACAATGGCCCCTGGCTGGTGTGGCTCAGTGGATTGAGCACGGGCCTGCAAAGCAAAGGGTGGCCGGTTTGATTCCCAGTCAGGGCACGTGCCTGGGTTGCAGGCTGGGTCCCCAGTACAGGGCGTGTGAGAGGCAACCACACACTGGTGTTCCTCTCCCTCTCTTTCTCCTTCCCTTCCCCTCTCTCTAAAAATAAATATATAACATAAAGTAAATTTTTTTAAAAAACTTTTTTCTTTTTTTAAAAAACAATGGTATTTAGGATGTTCAGGGTAGTGAATATAGCAAACTCAATTTGGATCGGCTAAAGAGTAATTTGTTGGCTCATATAAACAGTGACTCCAGAAGTAGGTGAGCTGCAGGTTTGGCTCCATCCAGAAGCTCCATTTCTCGAAGATTCCATTTTCTGTATCTTGGCGTCTTCAAAGACTGTCTTTCCTCAGGGCAAAGTGACTCCAGCAGTTCCAGGGTTCTCAGACAAGGACACTCACTTAGGCAAAGAATACATTCCTCTGTATCCAGGGTCCAAACAGGAGTGCTGAATTCATTGTCAGGATTGCTTAGGACATGTGCCTACAGTTGAAGTAGGGACTGAGACCAGAGGAATGGAATTTGTTGACCCGGTAGGTGGCGGACTGAAGAACACCAGGCTCTGGTATAAGGCAAAGGGGGAAAATGGATATTGAGGAGGCAACCCATGGAATCCACAGCGGAGACTGACACAGAGCACGTGCTGGCACGTGTCTGAATTGCATGGAGAAAGAAAAAAGCCTCCAAGGACCAAGTAAATTTATTTGAAACCCATACAAAAAGGAAGGAGAATCAGGCTGGCATCAGACTTCTTTATTTAACGAAAGCCAGAGGAAAAATGGGGAAATACCTGTAGCTTTGAGAGGGAAAGACGGTGACCCAAGAATTTTGTTCTCAGATGAGTTGTCCTGCATGTGTGAAGGCAACGGAAAAGTCCAGATGTGCAAGGATTCAGTTCCTGTTTTGTGTGTGTGTTCGTTCGTTTGTTTAATGCCCACTGGACATAATTGAGGTGACAGAGGGAAATCAAAATTAGTGTATTAAGAATGGTCGGCCACAGTCTGGTAGGACTGGTGGGAGTCTCTGAGGGGTTGTCCACAGATCCAGCACCCAACTGCTCACAAAATCTCGAAGAGAACTGTGATTTCAGACCTCACCTGTTCGTACTGGCCAGACTAATGACCCCCTAGGAATGCAGTTGGGTTAGTGTATTTTTCATAACAGCATCTGGATGAAGCTTAAAGCAAATCATTTCATTATGAATTAATAGTCCTTATTATGAGAATAGCCCTGTAATTGGACTTTAGAAATTCCCCTGAAAAAGCTTCAGGCAGAGTGTACCATCAGATGTAAAAGTTTAATTAAATATGATAAAAACGGTGTTTCATTTTAGCCCACTTATGACTGAAAGAAATGGTCTCTAAAGACCTTAAAAAAATAGAGAAGAATAGGTCAAAGCGCAGACTAACGATGAGATGGAAAGGGAGATGACTGGGACGAGAGGCAGTTACGAAGACGTCACACGGAGGGCCCGGCGAGGCCCAGGAGGCACAGAGAACGGAGTTCACAGGCAGGAAGACTGTGGAAGTGCAAAAACAAACTGCGTTAAACTTGCAGGGGGTGATTGTTCCCTCAGATGTGATTGCTCTGGCACTTTCCCATCTTTCTTTAATGCTGAATTTCTCTTTCTAAAGGTCACATTAATTCCAAAAGTGAAATCAAAATGTTCAACATTGATGGATCGATAGTTTATGAGGGCTGTTGAACTGTGAACTGTGAGTGCCGCGGTGCCCCTCCCTAGAAGTGAGTACAGACTCTCAGGGTGTTCATGCTGTTGGATGTGAGTGTTGCTCACGTTACTGCGCCCTTTCCCACTGTTACAGCATTGACACGCTTCCATACCCTTTGGTTAGAAAGCCACTGCCCGTGGGACCTCGGCTCCCTACATGCCCCTGCCTCTCTCCCAAGATCTCCAGGGCCTCCTTGGGATCCAACTAACGGGTTACGAGCTGACAGCTGATGTGCCAAAAGTTCTGCTCCTGCCCTTCCATGTTGGAAAAATATATATATTTTTAGTTTATTTATTTTTAGAAGGAGAGGAAGGGAAGGAGAAAGAGAGGGAGAGAAACTTCAATGTGTGGTTGCTTCTCAAGCACCCCCTCCTGAGGACCTGGCCCACAATCCAGGCATGTGCCCTGACTGGGAATCGAACTGGGGACCCTTTGGTTCGCAGACCCATGCTCAATCCACTGAGCTACACCAGCCATAGTGGGGAAAAATTGTTTTTAATGTTATCTCAGGCTATGGAGATGCTGTCCTAGAAATATATATTTGCAGTAATTCCTTTAAGTCCCCCGAAGTCATCCTGAGCTTCTGGCAGTTGTTTCTTCCAGCTACCATTTGAACAATTTCTGATGTAGGCCAATTCATTATGCTTTTTATAGAAAAGACCTTCCACCAGTCCCTTACTGGCTGCTGATCTTTACAAACTTTCCTGGACCTAAACACTTCTGGAAACAGGGTAAAAGTTGGAATTTAACATCAAGCTATGAAATTCTTTATTTATTTTGGTTTTTATTTATTTTATTTATTTATTTGTGGTTTGTTTTGTTTTTGAGGCAGGGTTAGCATTATTATTCACCACTGGTAGCCATCTTGGCACAGAAAGGTTCACCAAAAGTTGTACCTAGAATGGACCCTACCTATGCCCATACCGAAATCCCTATGAACTGGTTTCTTATAATGGTAAAAGGGATTTTGCAGATGTAATTAAGGTTATGAACCTTAAAATAGGGAGATTATACTGGATTATCTGGGTGGGCCTCATCTAATCACATGAGCCCCTTAAGAGAGAACTTTCTCAGGCTACAGAACGAAATGGAGCAGAAGTCAGAGAAATCACACATGTGAGAAGGATTTGGCCTTCCATTGCTGCCTCCAAGATGTAGGGGCCACCTTACAAACAGAAGAGAGTCTAGGAGCTAAGGGTGGCCCCCAGTTAATAGCCAGCAAGAAAATAGGGACCTCATTATGACAACCACATGGTTGGCCAACAACATGAGTAAGATGGGAAGTTACTCATCCCCAAAACCTCTAGAATGAATTGCAGCCCCATGAACACCTTGATTTCAGCTTGTAAGACTCCAGAGAACCAAGCCATCCCTGGGCTTTTGATGCACAAAACTGCAAGATGAATCATGGGTGTTGTTTTAAGACCCTAAATTTGTGGTGATTTGTTACAGCAACAATAGAAAATTAACACGCCAACATGTCAAATAATAGCAACATCACACACACACACACACACACACACACACACACACACCCCACCACCCCACCCCAACGGGGCCCAGTGGCATTAGCAGTACACCCTGCAGAACACACCATTCAGAGCGGCTGTTGCAGTGCTCTCTGGCCGAGAAGGTCTGTACCCTGAGGAGCACCAGTTCCAAAGGCCAAAAGGCCCCTGTGGGATCTGGCACTCAGCGACTGACGATGAGTTTACAAAGGATTGAGTGTCTGCGGGGAGAGCACAAATATGTATGTGCATGTATGTCGTCTTTTTGTAAGAAAAACATTTTGGAGATGGACCATTTTAACTAAGTGGCCTTGTGCAGTGCTGGAATTAGAAGAGGGTGCGTATATTCGTACTTTCTTGTTTGTTTACTTAAAAGTTAATGTTGTGTACTGTAGCACTGGTGAAAAGAAGAAATTGTGCAAAGGGGAGATTGTTTTGACAATGGGTACGTGCTGTCCCATTTCTATTTTATTTCTTTCGGTACAACTGTTAAAACTTGGGACAACTTTTCAGGATGTGTTAGCACAAATTCTGGGCGTTATTTTATGCCCCTAAGTTCTGAAGGCTCCATACACAAGGCATCAATCCCACTGGAAGGTACAGGGAATTGCTTTGTGATAGGGACTGCACTGGAAAGCTGGAAGTGTGCTCGTGTATGCTGTTAACTCCAGAGGTGGTGGAGCATAAGGGCTGATGCTGTGGAGCCAGACTGCCTGGGTTTAAATCCCAGCTGTTTCCGTTCCTGGCTTTGTGACCTTGGACTAGTTATTTAACCTCCCTGTGCCTCAGTTTCCTTCTCTGTAAAAACCAATAATGAGTACTTCTTTCACAGTTTATGGTGAGAAGTTAGTGTTAAGTGCTCACAATAGCACATCAATTGGCAGCAATAAATGTTAGTTATGATTGTTAAGCTTTCCTGGAAAAATAGAAATATTCCTGAAATTGGGCTTTCTGACTTCTTGGACCCAGGAAACAGTTGATGCCAAGGACCCCCCAAGTAGAAATGACCAACCCATCCTTTACCAACTAGGCAAGCCAGGAAATCCCTTCTGTCCCTGTATACTGTTATTTTTCACTTCAAATGAGTGAGTCTTTATAGATGAGTTGCAATTATAGCAGTATATACCTTACCATATATATCTTCATTTCTAACACCTTAAAAGAACATTTCCCTATTTGCTGTTTTGTGGAAGAATGTTTCATAAGATGAGATAATAGGCATGCTCTGAAATGGTAGGGTAACACTAAAATAATTCGGAAATGCTGGCTTCAACAAAGGTTTCCTTACTCAGGACTTATCAGAGCTCTTATTATTATTGTTAATTTTGAAATCCCAAGGTTATATAGTGCATTGTTTCCTTAGACATACTTAACCACGGGCATCTTTTTTCAACATATGCCTATTAAAGTTTTCTGGAAGTGTTCTGCACGTCCAGTTTGGGAAACCGCTGCCCTAAAATACAAGCATATTTTACCAAGATTATTTCACATTTATGAATTAAGATTTTTTATGAATTAGAGCTTGTTCTAAAGGAAATTTTATAGGTGTAGATTCCAAACATATGTGTCTTTGTGTGTGAAGATTAGACTTAGATAAAGCAGAGTCCAGTTCTTATTTTATAGATTAAAAATGGTCCTGGCCAGATTAATGACCTCTCCCAATAGTCCTCTCACAGAGATAATGAGGATCATGTTGTAGAGGACATGATCCTCCAACTTGGCAAAGACTGAGTCATTCATTTAACTACATATTGAATTGGGCATTCTAGGTTTGTCATCCACAGATTTAGTGAGGCCTTTTTAAAACAATTTTTTTTATTGTTGTTCAGTTACAGTTGTCCCACCTTTTTCCCCATTGCTCTCCCCTGCTCCCCACCCCATTGTCCATGCATGCCCATGAGTCCTCTATTCATGTTTCTTGACTTGCCCCTTCTCCTTCTTTCCCCCATTATCACCCTTCCCCTCCCCTCTGGTCACTGTCAGTTTGTACTTTATTGCAATGTCTCTGGGTATATTTTACTTGCTTGTTTGTTTTGTTGATTAGGTTCCACTTATAGGTGAAATCACATAGTATTTGTTTTTCACCTCCTCCTGGCTTATTTCACTTAGCATAATGCTCTCCAGTCCCATCCATGCTGTTGTGAAGAGTAGAAGTTCCTTCCTTCTGCTGCATA
>VMDR010014483.1:0-16853 GCA_007922815.1 Macrotus californicus | reverse complement strand
GCAACAACAGCCAGTCATTGGCTTGCATGCATTTCTTTAATTACACACTGGCTTCAGCTAGCATCTCTTCCCCTTCTCTACAGGCCATAACCCTGAGGAGGCAAAGCCTTCAGGCTTTAGTGAGTCAGCCATGATAGGGCCAGAGAACAAAATGAGAGAAGGGCAGCTCCTCTGGAGGGTTCTGGTGCCTGAAGCCAGTCAAGCTGTGAGCAGGTAAGAGGTGTATGCTTCTTCTGCAGGCCTTTTGTTTGGGTGCTCAGAATGAGGGCCAGGAGGCAAAGCAGAGGAAATGAAGAATCTTTTCAAAAGCAACAGAAGTGATTTCTTCTGGTGTGTTTATAAAGACAAGTTTTTAAAAGTGAGATTTGTTTGATGGTGAATCATCCCCAACTTTAGATGGATATGATTCAGATGACCTTCCCTGACAGCAGATTCTGAAAATATGGGCTAAAGTTTCCTGATTGTTCAGAAACCCTCAAGAGCTCTAAAAGGCAGCATCAGAAGCTTAGTTTTTAATCATCTGTATTTTGGGGGGTGTTGTTGATAGGTTGAAAGCAAATAATAACAACCCTTGGCTCTGCTGGGAGGAATGGTTGCTTACCTAAGACTGGCAAAACTTGAGTTGCCATCAGATGTGAAGCATAGATAGACATAAGGTGGAGTCCTGAGTTCTAAAACTCTTCTCTCAATAACCAGCAGGATGACCTGATCTTGTACAAGACACTTTACAAACCTCAGATATAACTTGAGGGTAGAATGAGATTAGACAGTGTTAAGATCCCCGACATCCTTCCTTAAAGCCTGATACTCATCATGGTCAAGTGTCCATCCTCTGTATTTCCAGAATCTGGAATGGTGTATGTATTTAGCACATAGTCAGTAGATAGTTTTTTAATAAAAGTATAATTTTTCTGAGTTCCCCAATTCTAATCTCCAGTCTCATTTCTCCTGCCTTCTCATTGGGTCTAGAATAGAAGCTTTTACTCAAAGTTTGGGTAACCTTTGAGCCATTTGGGGGAACCAGCTACACTAGGCATCTTTTGGGTGTTCATTTTTTTGTTAATAACCATTGTGGTGGCCATGGGAATGTGCCTCTTAGATGTTCAACTATGAGAGTATGATCAACCAAGGGCCCAAGCTCCTGAGCTCAGAAATGCATTGCTATGTTTGCTCCAAAGCCACTCCTCCTTAAGGATTCTTCTAGCCAATTACTGAGTCCACAGGGATACTAATGCAGACCTCTTCCTGTAGACGTGTCTCCCCAGTGGCCATGCTGATTTCTCCACGGAACTTAAAACCTGGACATAGAACCATTCTAAGACTCCCTCCTTCTTTCCCTTCCTCCCTTCCTTCTTCCTACATTTCTTCTCTATCTTTCCTTCACTTGGGGTCACATTTACATCTGATGGCTCTCCCTTGGCTCCCTTACCATTCTATCTCACAAATATTCCTCTTAGTATATTTTATCTGATTGAATATTGTCTTGGCATCTGCTTCTTAGAGATCTGGACTAACACAACCATTTTCTCTGAGAGTTTCCTCTATAATACTGGGTGGGTTCACAAGTATCTCCTTTGTCCTTCACCCCACTCCTTGCAATTTGGACCAGGGGTAGACTAGTCACATTTTCTTTCCAAGGAATTTGTAATTTGTAATAAGTTAGTCTCTGTGCATGGCTGTAACCCAGGGAAACAAATGACAATCATGGGACAGCCATCTTTTGACCATCAAGTACTTGAAGAAGAGATAAACCTGTCTGGAAAGAAAGAAAATGACACAAACCTCAGAGACCAGAGATAGTACTTCCTGGGCACCTGATGACATTTCTGTCCCTTGTTTTACATCTCCAGAGGCCAAACTGTCTTTAACTTCTGCAAGATACTTTAGTATTTATTCAATATATTTAATTTTTGGCTTATGCTATTTTAAATTGAATCCTGTTGCTTACTATCAGAAGAACCTAGACTCAGAGTCAGTATTGATACCTAATGAAGTTTCAACTATGAAATAGGCCCATTTTAACATAGAATGACAGAGGGTAACTCTTATCATCTTATGCCTTATTGTGAGGATGACCATATAATTTATTATCCAAACTGTGACACTTTTGAGAGTAAAAAGGGGAGCTATTTTTAATTGCACTGAATCAGTAGGCTTAATCTAGGTCTGTCCTAAACAAACTGAGGCTAATATGGTTACCTTACCTCCACACAAAAAAAATCAGTTGATAAAAGAATTCATGAAGTTGGATATAGTTGTAATGAAACAAGCCTCATAGAGTATCGTTGAAATCCCCTATGTCTCTGAAAAAGAAGTATTTAGATTACTTTCTCCATCTTCTCAACTTTCAGACAAATAAACTGAGGTTCAGGATGAAGTAATTAGCTCAAGGCCACTCAGCTAGAAATAGAAGAGCTTGACTCAAACCCCAGTCTCTTGTCCCTTTGTCCAGTGCTTTTTGCTCCATGAAAGAGCCCTCAGAAGTGTTCATTCCTTTTAATGTGTGAACTGAGGGCTCCTCCCCCTACCTGAAACACCAAGGCCACTCAGGACATGTATTCTTCATGAGAACATATATTTTTTAAAGATGTTATTTATTTTTAGAGAAAGGGGAAGGGAGGGAGAAAGAGAGGGAGAGAAACATCAGTGTGTGGTTGCCTTTCATGTGCCCCCATTTGGGGACCTGGCCCACAACCCAGGCATGTGCCCTGACTGGGAATCGAATCAGTGACTTTTTGGCTTGCAGGCCAGTGCCCAATCCACTGAGCCACACCAGTCAGGGCAAGAGTATATTTTTAAAACATTCCTAGGGAGTATCATCCTGTGCCAGTGTGACAATTATTTACTTCAGAAATGGTTGCAATGATATCTCTCATCCTATATGCACTTCTACAATAAATTCTTGTCTCTCCTCCAATGGGAGGTAGAGTATGTTTTTCCACCACTTTGTATCTGGGTGAGCCTTATGAATGCTTTGACCAAGAGGACATGGGGAAGTAGTGCTGATGTAGTGTAACAGCTTTGCAGTTTTTGTTTGGACGGCTTGAAATGCTTGCTTGTAGGACATTCCCTGTTATAGTCCAGCCACCAGGCAATCTGGATTTGAGAAGTCCAGGCAGTCTGGAAGGGCTGCAGTTAACAGTCTAACTGAGCTCCCAGCCAACAGCCAGCATTGACTCTCATCCATGTGAGCGAGCCATCTTGAATATGCAGCCTGGAGATGTCTGCAGCCCAACCAACAAACAGTTGCAGTCTCCCAAGCATGCTGAAAATCACTCTGCTGAAATCAAGTCCACCCATGGGAACATGAAACATAAAATAAATTTTTGTGTTAGGCCACTAAGTTTTGGGGTGGTTAGGGGTTAGTGGATAACCAGAACACCCAGAATCCTCTCTTCAAGTCCAAATTAGGTCTGAGCTGGGAATGGACCTCCCTCTTGGGGTAAAAGGCTTACCTAATTACAACCACTATGAATAATCTTTTTATCACAAGGACTTTTTTATGGGGGAGCTTAAAGTACCATAATTTTTATTACTTGAGATAGAAACTGTGAGTTCCACTGGGATCTTTCCATGGAACAAACAAGGTAAAATCCAAGAATCCTTTGCACTCCATCCATAACTTTGCCGCTTACTTACCCACCTCATGCCCCAGACTTTCTGCTGTGATCGGGCAGTACCTTGGGCTTCAGTGCCTTAGTGACAGCAGGCTATTTAACTGCACCAGGCTGTGCTCATGTCATGGTCTCACCTGGAATTGCATTTCTATCTTCATCAGTTCTAAACTTACTTTTCCTTGATAGAGTTTGAGACTGAACATTCTCTTCCCAATGAGGTTTCCCTAAATGCTCTGCATTTGTCTATTTAAGCAGGTGACACATTTTATTGGAGTTACTTGTTAGTGTGTCCAACTTCCCAAGGAGAATGTAAATGTCTGGGTAACAGGATAATATCTATCTATCTATTTATCTATCTATCTATCTATCTATCTATCATCTATCTACCTATCATCTATCTTTATTTTGGATTTAATTTCTTTTTGAGTTTTCAACATTAGGCCAGACAGTGATTAAAAAATGTTTGATGAGGTAAAGCTAAGGAAGGTCAGTGAACATAAATGGAAAGTTTTTAAATAATCCCTTCCTTTTTAACTAGCTCCTCTCATCAACAATTATGATAAGACTAACAAAAATTTGAGAAGGGCTTATATCAGACACGGAAAAACTTCTATTGACTTGGCTTAAAGACCAGATACTGAAGCATCTTACCCTCAGCAAAATGATCATGACCAAAGCAAAAATTTTGTGATGTTGAAAGAAAAGCCTGGACCTGACTACAATGTAGAATTTATTGCTACCCGGCATGTTTTAAATGATTCAATAACCATTATTCATTACATAACATGAAAGTGAGTGGTGAATCTGTGAGTGCTGATGTGAAAGCAGCTGAAGAATTTTTGGACCCTTTAGATAAGCTGATTGTGGAGGAAAATTACTTACCAGAGCAAATATTCGATATGGATAGAACCTCCTTATTCCAGAAATGGATGCCTGAGAAGGCCAAGTCAATGCCAGGTTTCATGGCTTTTAAGGAAAGGATAACAGCCTTGCTTGGGGACAATGTTACAGGCTAAAAACTGAAACACTGTTTGATCTGGCATATAGAGAAGTTCCTAGAGGTGGTTCCTGAGGAATTGAGTAATGAGGAGTTGTTGGAACCGGCACAGGAATGCATAGCTGAAGACAAGAGAAGAGAAAACTGTAGGAAAATAAAAAGAAACCCCAACAGAATTTACAATGAAGGGTTTAGCAGAAAATTTTGCAGACTCAACAAGCTCCTTAAAAATTTTGAAAACATGAAGCCCAACACCAAAATGTTTTCATTAAAAGAGAGAATGTTTATGGTGCTTTATTCACTTTTGTACATATTTATAATGAAAAATGTTAGCAAACCACCAGAGACATTTTTTAGAAAAGAGTAACAACTCTTCAAAAAGAGCCTCAGACATGTCCCTCAGGAGGTATTCCAGAAGAAAGAACGGTCATCATAGGACATGAGAGCCCCATGCATGTTTTTGCCCCCGGAGACCTTCCAGTGGGGCTAGAAGTGGGTAACGTCAATGATCCTGACTCCGTGTCAGCCTAGGCGAACGTGGGTGTTTGTCTCTTAGCTTTTGACAATGAAGTTTAAAAAGTAAAAATAAATAAATAAATACATGAATTTTAAAGTTATAGAATAAAAATAAAAGAAAGAATATTTTTGTACAGTGCTAAAATGCATTTGTGTTCTAAAATAAATGTTATTACAAAAGAGTTATAAAGTTAAAAAAATTAAAAAGTTTGTAAAGTAAAAAATTGTAGTAAGCTAAGGTTAACTTTTTATTAAAGGAAAAAATTTTAAGTAATTTTAGTGTAGCCTAAGGGCACAGTGTTTATAAAGTCTACAGTAGTGTACAGTAATGTCCTAGGTTTTCACACTCACTCACCGCTCACTGGCTGACTCACCCAGAGCAACTTCCGTTCCTGCAGGCTCCATTCATGGCAAGTACCCTATACAGGTGGACCATTTTTTAAAAAAATCTTTTATGCCATATTTTTACTGTACCTTTTCTATGTTTAGATATGTTTACATATACACGTATTTATCACTGTATTACAATTGCCTCCACTATTCAGGACAAGAGCATTCTGTACAGGTTTGCAGCCTACGAGCAATAGGCTATACCGTCCAGCTAGGTGAGCAGTAGGCAGCACCACATAGGTTTGTGTGAGTGCACTCTGTGATGACCACACAACAATGTAATCACCTAATGACACATTTCTCAGAACGTATCCTTCCTGTTGAGTGACACATGACTGTACTATGTGTCAGGAACTCTTCTAAGTGCTGCACATACGTAATATATACAATCCTCTTAGCCTTATGTGGTGGATATTATTACCATCCCCATTTTACAGATGAGAAAAGTGAGTAACTCACCCAAGAACCTGCATTTTATAAGGGGCAGAGTTGGGATTTGAACCCACACACTCTGGTTCTAAAGCTCTCTTACTCTTCAGCACTGCCTTCCTGGGACTAATCACCATGTCTTAAAATCCTTGGGAGTGCTTGGGGTGAACTACCTCTATCTCTTCTTCACCATGCTGTCTGCATTCCCAGCCAGGAGACAGGTTAATGAAAAAGGAAGAAAGGCAGATAAACGACTTACCACCTGAGAAAAGATTTTTTGGATTGAAAGTCTGAAAATTCAAAAGACATGATTTAGATAATAAGGTAATAAATAACACAATTATTATCCAGCTGGCTACAGGCTCATTCTGGCTCTGGAATCTACATTTCCCCTGACGCAGCTTCTGCTTCTGCCCCTCCAAGATAATCCCTCACAACCAGGCAGATTCTTCCCACCCACCGCTAATGAAATGAATTTGCTTGTAAAGCTGGAATTCTATTTTTTTAAAGGGATAAGTCTCCTAAGTTATTAAGAGAGTGTGTTGAGCTAAGGAAATGGGAAAGGAATGGAGGAGAGAGAAATGAAAAGAGGGAGAAAGAACAAAAGATGGAAGGGGGTCATCAGAGAGACAGAAAATGTTAGAGACAGAGAGAGACAGAAACAGGAAGAGAATCATGGTGCTGTTCAATGTTACCCCATGCTGATCGGGGCCCCCACTTCGGTGGCACTCCTTCGCAATGTGGCTAAGCCAGCAATAGATCCATTAAGCGACGAAGTCAAACGACCACCCAAATCCCAAAACAAAACAGAAACTCCATTTCCTTCTTAGCAGGTCCTGTGCTGGAAGAAAAGGGTGGAGAAATGAGTAGGGAAAGACCGTGCTCTTGACACCATCACTTTACAGGCAAGAAGAGGAACAAGTAGGATTAGCGTGAATACAGTGGGTTCTCAAGAAAATAACGGATGAGCTAGGGGACTTTAGGTTCATGACTTCTTTGAGCCACAGATTTCTATTCTCTAAAATGTAAGCAATAATTAATAATAATAATATCTAGTTTAAATGTTTTATGAAGCATAAATGAAAAATTTCATATAAGGTACTTAACACAGAGCTTAGCACGTAAGGCATGCTTAATAATTGCAATTTTTTAAAAAGTAGTGATATAATAGATAGAAGAAGGGTAGTAGAAAACATGGTAGCTGTCAAAGAAACAGTGATATGAATAAAGACCTGTGAGAAGTTAGAGGAGGGAGCAGGTATTAATCCCACTGTGGATTGGGGGAAAGTGGGCTCCGTAGGAAAGGCTGTGAGGGGTGGGGAGAGGATATTGGAACTGGCTTTTAAAATGATTACCAGTTTACCAAGACAGCTCTGGCTGGGTAGCTCAGTTGATTAGAGTATCGTTCCCATGCACCAAGGTTGAGAGTTCAATCCCTGGTCAGGGCACATATAAGAACAAGAACAAACGCATAAACAAGTAGAACTACAAATCGACCTCTCTCTCTCTCCCACTCTTTCTCTCTCTCTCTTCCCCCCTTTCTCTCTCTCTCCTTAAAATTAATAAATAAAAGATTAAAAAAAAGATCTTATGAGTACAGAAAGGGAGGGGCACTCCAGGCAGGGGGAAGGTTGGAAGTGAAGGCACAGAGAAAAGGGATAGGAGGCTCAAAGGAACTCTGTGAGGTAGGGAACTGAGAGGCTGATTAGAGATGACGTGGAAAGGTAAATCAGACCAGACTGAAGGAAACCTTTCCTGAACAAATGTGCCATTGGACTTTATCCAATAAGCCAGTATTTCCCAAGATGTGTTCAGTAAAACACTCATTTTAGGAGATGTGAGCGGTCGCAGCACGGACACTGTCTGTCCTCTAGTGAGTTTGGAAAGTGCCAGGTGCAACTATGGTGAGCTCCTTGCTCCCAGACTTTGTAGTCTATAACACACTAAGAAGAAGAAGAAGAAGAAGAAGAAGAAGAAGAAGAAGAAGAAGAAGAAGAAGCCTGTACGGCATTTCCCAAAAAAGTAGATGGGATAGTAGAGGCTACAGCTTCAAATCTGTATTGAAGCAGATTTATTAACGTGAAAACTGGAAGTGTGTAGAATGGATTGAACATGACAATGGATTGAGGAGGGAGCTCAGTATGAATGGAGGCTAGTGAATGGTGCGTGTGATAGATGGTAAGAGTCCAGAGCAGTGCCAGGGGGACAAGGAGGGCCAGCTTAGAGTAGCAGTGAAGAGCATGGACTCTGCAGCCAAACCACCAAGATCATTAGCGTTGTCCCTTAGTAGTGAATGACGTTGGACAACTGACTCCACCTCTCTGTGCCTCAGTCTCCTCTTCCATTAAATGAGAGTAATAATATGCTCATAGATGGGGTGTTAGGAGGATTGAATGAGATAATAATTATAAAGTACTTAGAATAGTGCCTGGCACTTATGGGCCCTGCACGAGCACTTTGTTAATGAGATGGGGAGAGCAGAATAGAATTCTCCAAGGGGTTTGCTGGAACAAGTCAGAAAAGAAAGTGTGCACTGTGCAAGCATGTCTCTGCTCTCTTGTTCCAGTCTGGCTTCTTTTCTCTTTCTATGGTTCCCTTTCTCCCTTCCTTGTTTTGTTTGCCGATCGGAGCCCTCATATCACTTGACAAAGAAGCAAACAGGGGCTTTATGTAAACCTTTAACTTACATGAATGCAAATAAAACACAATAAAGTAATTTTTAAAATAAGAAACACAAATCATATTAAATGTGTATGTCAACATAAAAATATGGACTAAAATGACATATAAGAATTCAAGTGAGCCCTGGCTGATGTGGCTCAGTGGATTGAGTGCTGGCCTACAAACCAAAGGGTCACCAGTTCAATTCCCAGTCAGGGCACATGCCTGGGTTGCAGGCCAGGTCCCCAGTTGAGGGTATGCAAGAGACGATCACACATTGATGTTTTTCTCCCTCTCTTTCTACCTCCCTTCCTCCCTCTCTCAAAATAAATAAAAATAAAAAATAAAGCAAAAATAAAAAAATAGAATTCAAGTGATGTGGGCTATCCACCTGCCTCTGTCCACACTCAAGGAGCTGTGGCAGCTGTTGGTCCAGGGATATGTCCTCTCTCATGTGCTGTTCAGAGAGGCAACAACTTGCCAAGCTGAAGAGGATTCCAGGGGTTAAAGGTAGCTATTTTACTTATGCCTTCTCTCCTAAGAGCTCACTTGGTCTGGTGCTCAACTGAGGAAATAGAGATCTGTTTGTGGAGGAAACACTGGCTATGTTAGTCTTCCTGGAGGCATCCTTATAAAGACTTTAAAAGATAATTCTGATGATGTGTTGTTTTTTTTCTCACATACTTTAGAACATCCCTGCCACGTAAATTGAAACTCGCTTCAAGTGCAGAACTGAGATTATGACCTGGGTCTTCCTGACTCCAAAGTCCTTGCTTTCCCCACCACATAGACCCTTGTAGACAAGTGCTTGTGAGTCATCCACTTGTTCATTCGACACCTCTTTACTAGGTGTCTGTAACATTCCAGGAACTGAGCCAGATGCTTGGGGATAGAGCACAGAACAAGTCAGACACCGTCCCTGTTCTCAAGGAGCTTCCAGGCTCAGGGGCAGGTGCTGAGTGGGAAACAAATCGATGCAGGGCAGCATGAGGAGGAAGACTCATCCAGTCACACGCCCTTACAGCACTGCTTTAACTCACCTAAACCAGGACCTAGGTGAGGGTGCTGTGTGCCATGATCCAGTCAAGTCAAAGCTGTGGCTGGTATTTGGAATGTGGGGGCTTTCAACAGAGTGGGTTAGGCTGGTTATCCTCTACCCTGGTTACCCATTAGAATCATCTGGAAGTCTACATAATAGGCTTTATCCCATGAAAATGTCATGAAAACCTCTGTTTCAACTAAAGATGAAGTGGCTTAAAGCTGACTGAAAGATTGAGAAGATGCTCTGCCTCCACACACATGCCAGTACATGACAGAAAAAAATGTCCTTGATCTTAGAGGTGGAGACAGGTGTGGAAAGGAGCTGGACACCCAGCTCTGGAGGTGGACTGTTGGAGCTGGAATCCTAGCTCTGCTACTTAGCTTTCTGGCCTTGGACACATTATTTAACTTTGTATGGCCGCAGTTTTCCATTAAGAGGATTAAATATGTTAGCATATACTTCTTAAAAGAGAAAATATATAATAAATGTTAGCTTTTATTGTTTTCCTCCTTGTGAGGAAATCCTGCAGGCCAATATAAAGCTTGGAGGAATGGCCCTTCAACTTTTTCATTGGACTTTTGTTGTGTCCCTTCTTCTGTGGGTCAGGTCTTCTCAGACCATGTGGGTCTCCTATTGTTTCAGGTTTCTAAATTACCACATTTTGTGTACTAATTGATGCTTTATTTGTTCTTTGGCTTTGGGTATTGTGATAAATTAAAATGACTTCAAACTCTTTGCGATGTATTCTATCAAGAGGTAGAATCTCATCTCCATTCCCTTGAATCTGGGCTGAGCTTTATGTCTCAACAGAATGCAGTGGTAGTGGTCTTCTAAAACCCGAGATGGAGTGATCAGAAAGCTTGGAGATTCAATCTGAGCGCCTTGGAGCACTCACTCTCGGGAAGCCAATTGCCACATAAGAAAGTCAATCATTCTGAGGCCACCCTGCCAGAAAGAGCACATGGAGGGTCCATGGTACATCCTGAGATTTCGTGAGGAGAGAGATATGCCTGGGTAGTTCCCACTCGCTCCAAACCCCAGCCATTCCCTCCGCTGATGTCACAGGCTTCACATGGAATAAGAGGAGCTGTCCCTGCCATGTCTGGCCTTCATTGATTCATGATTCATGAGCAGAAGAAATTAGTAAGGTTTAGGATGGTTTAATTTGTAGAGATAGATAAGAAGAACAAAGAAGAATTTATTCGATTTATAAACGAATAAATTGTTTAAACCGATTTTTGAACTCGGTAAAGGAGCAGCTTCTCCGGGATAGTGAGCCATGTATACAACAAGGCATGGATACTGAGACGAAGAAACCATACACAGTCTGTGGGGTTGGGTGAAGCTGGCCCAGTAATTCTGCTGTCCACTTATATGTTGCTGATTTAACTGGAGTTGAAAGTCAAGATTCCTCCCACTGCTGTAAAGTTTGCTCTCGTGTGTTGTCTACAGCTAAAAACATATCCAGAAGAGGGCTGGTGATGATAACTGAGAGGCAGAGCTGATTCACAAAGCTGAGGCTAAAAAAGGACATGATTCATATGTTAAGGATGTGAAATTCCATTCAACAAAACTTCATTGTGCACCTAGGATGTGCCAGCCTAGGTACTAGAGAGACACAGAGGAAATCCCCATGGGTGCATGGGTGGGCTGTAGGACCAATAATTGCCTTCCCCGTGTTAAAAATGTATCCATCCCAGAGGTTATGTGCTGGGCTCATTGGGGCACAGAGAGGATAATTCAACTTTACCTGAAGAGATAAGGAAAGGCTTCATGGAGAAGATGATGCTTCAATGAAGTATTGCAGAATGAAGAGGAGGTCCCCAGGGAGCCTTGGGAGCGGCGGCTATGCCTCAGTGATTAAATGCGTTCAACCTGGAAACAAACTGCCTACATTCCATTCCTTTCTGTCAACATTAGTTTTGTAGACTAGGATAAGTTACTAACCTCTCTGAGCTTGGGTTCAATTTTCTATAATAGGATCAACAATTGTGGTACCTTATAGGATTGTTCTGATGTTTAAAAGGGTTAAAACATATAAACCACTTAAAATAGCATCTCAGACATTGTAAGCATGCACTAAATGTTAGCTCTGACAGAGAAAAGCACATGCAAGGGTACAGAGGCAAGAAACAGCATGGGAGGGCGGGTGAACTGCTGGCAGTTCACCATGACTAGCACAAGGAGGTGATGTGGGCATGAGGGAGGGGGTGAGTGGCAAGCAGTGGGAGATAAAGCCAGAGATGGCAGTAGGGTCCAGATCAGGAGAAACGTGTGGACTTTATCTCCTAGGCAGTTATATTTTCACCGTGACATGTCTCTGGAAGGAAATGACAGAATCACTTGTTGTGCAAATATATATATATATTTTTCAACGCATTTCAACATTATAAATCCCCAGTGTTTTGATAATGCACACAATATAAGGGCAGACAAATTCCTCTTGACATACCAGGTATTCTATCTTCAGAGTACCGGTGTTCTGCCACTTCAGAGAAAGGAGAGGATACTGGTACATCCAAAGTTTGGCAAGAATGAGTTTTTTTTTTTGAATCTGGGAATGTAAGGGGCTGAGAACCTATAGTGGAAAATAGGGAGCCACTGAAGAATTACAATTGGAAGAGAATCATGATTCTCCTTGAATTTTAGAAATATGACTCTGGTGGCAGTTTAAAGGAAGGATGGATGGTAGAAGAAGCTGCTCAGCGCTGGAAGCAGATAGAAGAATAGGAAAATAGTGCAATGGTCCAGGCTAGAGGTGAGATGGAGAGGCAGGGGCACAGCCTTTATGATGGAATAGGTAGATGAGGTATGTCATAAAAGCTTCCAAATAGGTTCTCTTGGATTCCTCCGCACATGATAGGGACCTTTGGCCTTTGATGTAAGCATCCATTTCCCTGTCTTGTCTCTCAGACCAGACTGAACAGATTCACTCTTTGAATACAAATTCAAGTTTCTGCAATGTGGCAGGCCTGTGCTAGGCAATAAAAGTGATGATTTTGATTGTTCTCTCTGGGGATTATTTCATTGTATATAGTCAAAAGACCACAAATAATCTTGACCCACTAATTTGTGGGTTTTTTTAGCTGAGAGCCAGAACCACAGGAAGGTCATTTCTTAAAACCTATAATCAGGCGGATTTCCCCCAGGCTGGTTTTGCAACCAGGTACAGACCTCATTTCTGAATCCTGCCTGACTCAGGCACATTGCCTTCGCTGCAGAGATGTGAGGGGAGAGGAGGGCAGCCAAAACCACTCTGTCTTCACACCCAAATCCCTGGGGATTAGACTCATCATCATATCATGACTCTGAGGCTTCTGACAGGAAAAGCCAAAACATAAATCCCCTCCACTGTGAAACCACGCGGGAAGGAAGCCAGCCCATGTTTGAGAGCCTCATTCACAGAATCTCCCTGATCTGCAGGAGCTTCACTCAGCATCTTGATGCCTGTGGTTCTCACCTATAAAGCCATGGGGACAGCCTGCAGGCTGCTGCTCCCTTTCTCCCAGGGGAGGAGGGAGATGCCTGTGTGGATGCTTCTATCATCTCCAGCTCTGAGCTCGTCAGCAGAGGATGCTTCGTGGAAATATGATGACTTCTGGTACAATCAGCAATGCTTCCCCCCTGAAAAACTTTTATTTTTACAATGATTAAGATGACCATGTAACTCAGCATTGTGTCTTTAGTCCACACAAGTCAAAGGCAAAGTGGAGGTTGGGCAGGGAGTGCAAAAGAGAAGTAACAGTAGTGATGCTGAGTCTCCCTTCATGCAAAGAGGAGGCTCAGGGTCTTCACTCTGGCAGAGTCCGAAAATCTGAGCGAGGCAAGGGCTTGGGAGGAGAGGGGTGGTTCCGGGATGAGCAAGGAACATCATTGCTTGTGGCCTAATCTGTGCAGCTGGGTGGCTATGTAACTGGAGATACCTTGGGGACAAACCAAAATCAATACTACCAGACTGTCCCAACCACCGGTCATTTGGAAAGGAGTGGACAAAGAGACACCCTATGTCAGTGATTTTCAACCTTTTTCATCTCATGGCACATATAAACTAATTACTAAAATTGTGCCGCACAGCAAAAAATGTATTCAATTTTTGGCTGATCTGACAAAAAATAGGTATAATTTTGATTCATTCACACCAGATGGCTATTGTTGTGTTGGCTGTTGTCATTTTTTTTATTTGACAATCTAAGGGGGAAAGAGGTCAGGGCCCCTGACTAGTTTGGTGTTGCATGTTTTAAACATTCTTGTGACGTGCTGGTTGAAAATCACTGTTCTATCTAGATGCAAGCTCTGGGAGGGAAAATAGGACACCAACTAGACTTTGAAGGTGAGGAGAGGATAAACTTTCTGACCTAAAGAACATGGTGGGAAAGGCCTTGATCATGTCTAGTAATTCTGAGCCTGACGTGCACAGAAACTGGGATTTGATCCTGGATGCCTGACTAGCCTGGGCAATCAAGGACCTGAAGTGCAGGATTTACTTCCCTATTTTACATATGAGAAAACTGAGGCTCAGAGAGCTGAAACAAATCACCCAAGTTCACACATCCAGTGAATAACAGAGACAGGATTCAATTCAGGACATGTAACTGCAAACATGTCTTTTCCATTATCCCAAATGTTTTACAAGTCTGAAGAGGGATGGGAATTCTGGGTTCCCAGATTCAAACACAGATGTGAATCAACAGATCTAATCAGAGTGAGAGCAGGGGCCAGTATAGTAAGTGGTTCCCTTTTATCTGAGGTTTTGCTTTCTATGGTTTTAGTTACCCACAGTCAAACATGATCCAAAAATATTAAATAGCAAATTCCAGAAATAAACAATTTATAAGTTTTAAGTTGCATGATGTTCTGAGTAACATGATGAAATCTGGGGTATGAGTCATCCCTTTGTCCAGGGTCTCCACACTGTGTACGCTGCCGGTCCATTAGTCACTTAGTGGCCATCTAGGTCATCAGTGCGACTGTCACAGTGCTTGTGGCCAAGTAACCCTTGTCTAATTTCTATTAAAGAATATGTAATAACTGTTTTGTTTGATTACTGGTTATTGTTGTTAAACGTTTACTGTCCCCAATTTATAAATTCCCCAGAAGACTGCAACGTCTGCACCAGGGTGTGCTGGGTACTGGGACAAAGCCAACATAGTGCCAGCCCATCAGGAGTGGCTGCCACCCTGCCACCATGCTCGCCTGAACCTGTATCCAACTATGCCTACACTCAGGCCACTGCTGGAATGAGAGGGTGGCAGTAGTCACCAGGCAGGGGTGGGGACAGGGAGGTCAAGGAGGCTGGCACTTGGGGACAAGGGAGTGAACTACTAGGAACCCACCCCAGGGAGGAGGAAAGGCAGGGAGGCAGCAGGAGGCAGGACAAACATGAGCTGAGAATCTAAGTCCTTGGAACCCACTCTATTGTCTCACCTGACTTGACATTGAAACAGTATCAAAGATAAAATTATTAAGAACTTCAATATAGCAACTGCAGAACATGAAACCCCAACACCGGAGTTCTTCTGAAGACAGGGTCCTGATTGCACACTTGTGAAACTAGCGCTGGGAATATGCCAACTCAAACAGCAATGGTCTGAAGTACAAATACCACGCATTAATCTTAGGAGTGCCCCCCAACACCCTACCTTGGACTTCCACCCTACTGCCAACGTCCAGATGGCTTCCTTGGAAGTCATAAAAATTCTCTGCTCTTGTCACTGGCGCTGTCCACCACTCTGCAGTTTCCAGTGCTGCTGCTACTATTGTTGCTGCCTCCCTCACCAAGGCTGGTAAAGGCTTGCTCTCTGCAGGTGTCTGCTTCACTTATGTTCTAGAACATGTGGCCTAGCTCTTTCGATTTATCCTATACTCTGTATTGAAAATGTTGGGAAGTCTATTACAGCTAATGTGGCTATGTAATTAACTTATCATCTGTATTGGACATGAAAAATGTTAAATTAATGATTACCCTAGGACAACAGGGGTAAATAGGACTGTCTCAGGCAAATCAGGACATATGGTCATCCCACTTGGGGCTGACTAGAAAGACATCTGATTGATCTTATACAGTGTCACAGACTTAAAAATTCGAACACTGCCACCTCCAACTAGTTCCTTAACATGTAACTCAAGTGTCTCAAATCCCTCCCTCCTTAGGGAAGCTTCCAAGCACTTCTAAGAAAAAGGTCAGCTTTTTTCCTGCTCTACCACTGTTCCCAATCAATATTTCTAATCTCGTTGTCTTGTCTGTAAACCTAAATGACAGCAGCAAAGTTCCCCACACTCTTTCTTTGCCAGGAAGCCTAAAGGGTCATTATTCAAATCTGACTTCTACTAAGCTGTCTGGGGATTCCCCGGTTTGGATGGGGAGCGGGGATGGCCATGAAGGTGACTTTTATATCCTTGCAGTGTCTGGAAAGGGATTGATTTTTCTCTCCTTTCCAAACAGCAGTTGGGAAGCATTGAACATCCACCCCCACACCTTCATGTTTGCTGATGGTTTTTCAAAGGTGCCAGGGGATTGATGTCAATGGCTGAAAAATCTTAATTGGCCTTAAATAGCATATTTTAGAGTTCAGAAGGGATTTTATTAATGATTTCATTCTAAACGTAGAGTTCACTATTGCTTAACCTTTGCTGTTGAGGTAATTGCTCAGCCCAAACTATTCTTCTAAGAGGGTGAAATCATTCTTACCCTTTCTGAATAGACTATCAATAAAAGAGAGATTTGGCTTACATTGTTAGGCCCTATTTTTTTTCTCAGATACTATTCTTCTTCACTCCACAGGAATGTGGTCACAGAAAATCAACTTATTTGACATCTGGATGATTTTTATCTTCACATTTTTTCACTTGAACAAGAACCACCTTTTTGAAGAGTTCTATTTATACTGTGAAATACAAGTATAACCATTTTGGTTCCTTCTGGGGAAAAAAACCCCAAGGGGGTGTCACTTTAATAGTGTGAGCCCTAAACCCAGAAAATGTATCGTTCAGAAAGGAGGGGTCTTCCAGGTGTTCCTCTGCAATAATAATGGAAAGGCAAATCTTAACATCTCAAATTTTCTCTCAACCCTTAATAATTTCAAGTTTGACAGGGTACCATTTAAGCAAGCATGTTCTCACTTTTCTCTTCCCCAACCTCAGCCTTCCTACTTTATCTCCTTCCTCCCTTCCTTCCTTCCTCCCTTCCTCCCTTCCTTTCTCC
>VMDR010014482.1:0-23482 GCA_007922815.1 Macrotus californicus | reverse complement strand
TGGGGGGGGGTGGACAGACCACAACTCTCAGCGGTTCTGAGCTCAGGACCCTCATCTTGCCTCTCCCAATTTCGCTCATTAGAGCAGAGATTGCCTCTCCCTGATTCCTTTCCCCCAAAGGCAATAACACCAGAAACACGGAGCTCATCTCTCTGCAGTTTCTTTCCCCCTAAGATTCATGGACAAGAGAGAAATCAAATGGCTGCTCTCTCACTGCTTTATGTTCCACAGGGCAAAAGTTTAATAAAGTAGCACATGCTTCCAGCTGGTTCCTGCTCAGAATGCAAAGTTACCTTTAGAATTATGATGCACTTCGAGGTAAATAGTTCTGACTAAATGCTGAACATTTCCGTCACCTTGTGGGGTTGTTTTTCTTTCTCTTTTTTTTTTCTGTTTGTTTGCTAGATTTTTTTTGTTTTGTTTTTATGAGGGAGCAAAAACCATTTGTAGAAAAAAATTCTCATATAGAAGTAAAAACTCTTTCATTGTTTTTATCCCAACTTCATGTTTAGCTAAGCTCCAAGAGGACTTTAAGACACAGGATCAACAGCACCTAGAAACATGTCTGGGGAAATTCTGGACCAACAATTCAGTAAGAACCATTCATCTCACTTCCCTAGCTTAGATATGGTGTTCACCAAGCAGACTCCTGATTATAATTTGTCTTATGCTAATTTGTCTTTAGAAAAAAAATATATTGAGCCGTGAACTCAACACATTCTTTGGGAGAAATCAGTAGTTATAATTCTCTCTCTAAATTAATGAATTGACATGATTGCACATCGATGATCAAAACTGCCCTCAAAATACTATACGCTTTGGCAAATTAGACATCCCCATCCTCTACGTCCATAAAATGCTGTGGCCACACCTGGCCTGATTACCATTCTGTGAGTCCTGAGGGAACGTCTAGTTCCTCTTCACAACATCTCCTCTGGTCCTTAGTTATGGCAGCAACTACTCTGGCTACCTCTCCTACTATGACCTCTGTGTGCCTCTGCCCAGGGGGCCTCATGGAATGTCCTACAGGCATTGCCAGCTCACCATGTCCAAGACACAGCAAAGAGTCTTGCCCTACAATCCCGTTCTTCCTGCTGCTCTTAGAGGTGTTAGGCAATCACAGAAGGGCTTTAAGCAGAGTGACAACATAACCTGGTTTGCATTTCAGTACAATTTCTCTGTCTGGGGTGGAGAACAGACTGTCAGAAGGCAGGAGCGGATACCGGTGTCAGGAGGTTGGTACAGTCACACAGGTCAGCAATGGTGTTGACCCTGACTGAGGAGGGGGTGATGCTGGAGATGGAGCCAAGGGGACAGTTGGGTGATTGGATGTGAAAGGTGGGACAGATAGAGCAATCAAAGATGACTCCTTGGTTTCTGGTAGACGGTAGGATCATTTACTAAGAAACATGGAGGAAAAGCAGCCAGGTTGGGGAGGAAGCTCATCATTGCTGTTTTGGACTTTTGGAATTTGACACATCTCTGAGAAAGTCCCAGTGAGATGTTGTGTAGGGAATTGGACTCGTATTGAAGCTCAGCTGGGAGGAATGTTCAAAGACACACACTTAGAGGTCACCAGCATAATGATAGTATCTGTAGTTGTGAGCATGCGTAGAGTCTCCAGGGAAATGAGCAGAGAACGAGTGGGGTTGGGGGTGAGGGTGAGGGACAGAACTGGCGGAAGGGTGAGACTCCATCACTAGAAGTCAGATCAACCCGTAAGATTGGGCACATGAATCTGAGAAGCAGCAGCATCCAGAGTCGTGGGTGGAAACTCAGCAGGGGTGATGCCAAGGGAAGGGTGTGGCTGCCTGCAGGTCAAGTTCAAGTGTCTATAATCTTTCTCTTGGGAAAAATTCCATGATAGAATTGGAAAATGTTTATTAAAAAAAAAAAAGCTCTTTGGATAGCCAAAGGTTATATTTTGAAATGCAGTGTGAATCCTAGTTACACATAATAAACTTTTCAAAAATGACTCATGCAGCACCATAATAAGAATTGAAAAACACACATAATTCCTTATCCAAAAAGTCTGTTATTGTAATGCTTAGACATTTGAATGTTTTCAAATATCTTACTGTTTGGCATCGATGTCAACCAAATGTGCAGATGTTTTGCAATTTTTTTTCCTTGAATCATTGTGATATTTAGTATCATATGCAAAACAGCCTGAAGCCCTGGCAGCTACTGACCCACCTTCCACCTTTTGTAACCTAGAACCCACATTGGCACCCTGATCCTCTCGGTTTATGCACTCCTGGTCTCTTCCATCGCTGAGCACACCATTTGTCAGTGTGCCCAGACTCACAAATCAAACATCACACATGCTCCCACCATGGAGCCAAATGCAGATAAATTTTGAGTCAGTAGCATAAGCCTTCCGACATCCTCCGATCAGGCTGTGCTTGTTTCCTAGGTGACCAAGCTGTGCAGCTTAGTTACCATTCCAAAGCGCACAGCCAGATTCTCATCACTACATATTCCATTTTTTATTCGATTCCATCCCCAGGAGAAAACTCGGGGGTTATGTGGCACTGCACATTGAGTCTTGTCCTTCTGTCAAGCATTAACAGGATCATGGCATCATCATGCGGCAGGGCGGGGAGGGGGAGGACCCGTGGAACTCCTGGAATCAACCCACTGCCCTTCAGCAGGAAAACATTTAACCTAACCCCGAGGAACTAAGGAATCACTGTGGTTAAAAGGCAGCTGCTGTCCCCTCCAGAAGAGAAGATTCTACAACCTCCAACAACAACAACAACAAAAAACCTCTCAGTGCTTAGCAACCTCTACCCTGGGAGAGCCCCGGGGTGGCGGTCACAACAACTGTCAGTTTCCTGCCAGGCTGCTAGTCGAAGACAGACTGGGAAGAAAATGACCTAATTCCCCAGAGGCGATGCAGATACCGTGCACTGAACTCTGGAAACTACTCTGGAAAAGTGAGAGCGTTAAACCACAGCCAGCGTGCGATCCGCTGTCTTCTGCGCTAAGTCACTGGTGCCTGGGAGAGAGCAGGGGTCTCTTGGGTCAGTCCCTGAGGGGCTGCAGGGATTTACCACGGTCACCCTGTGTACACTTTTCCATGCTTCTTCCAGTAAGTAAATTTCCCAGTGGAGTGAAAACAATTATTTGAACTGTGTCTGTTCTGTTACATATACTATCTTGCCCGTAAAGAATGTGTTCATTAAACTGTAAGTCTTTTTTAAAAAAGAATAAACATCTTTGAGGCTTTTCCTAGTTCCCTCCAAGGGATGAGAAAAGGCATCCAATCATTCACAGCCTGTGTGCTCAGTCACCCTTTCGGAAACATTCGAAGAAGACCCACTGCATGCTAGGCTCGGCGTTAACCGCTAGGCACAGAAGCATCTGCGGCAGTAACACCATGGGTCAGGCACTATGTTAGTCGGGTACAATGGTGAACAGCATCCTCCGGTCTTCGTGATACTTATCATTTAGAAGCGAAAGGAGAGAGTGACCACAGAGCCACACAAATAAAAAGTAACCACTTTGCTAAGGTTCTCTGGAGGTGTGAAGAAGGGGTACATCTAGTCAAGAAGGCAATAATGATTGAGAGGCAATGTGACAACCAAGGAGCAGTCAACCAGGTGACGATGAGCCAGGAAGTATATTCCAGAGAGAGAGAAGATGGCATACGCCAAGGTCTGAGGCTGAGAGAAAGCACGGTTGGCCACCGGAGGGACTGAAGGAGGCTGGTGCGGCTGGAGCGCAGACGGCAGAGAGAGACAGGCCGGGGCTGCGATGGCACGTGACTTAGTACAATTCTGGTCTCCATCCTAGGAGCCACAGAAGCTACTGCAATTGCGTTGGCTGTTCAGGGGACAACATGGGCAGATGGGCCTTGCAGGGAGGGCACTCTGGCTACGGTGTGGTGACTGAAGAGGAGGGCAGGAGTGGACGTGGGGAACCGTCCAAAAGACTTGTGTGACCAGCTAGACTAGAGAAGAGGAAAGAACGGATTAAGCCAATGGCAGTGAGTAGGAGGCCAGAGAACTATTTCAGGGCCCACCCAGCAAGCAGAAAGGACCGGACGAGTCGCTGAACTGATGAATGGCTAAGGCAGAGAGTATTTTAGGCTGATATCTAATCTCTGGCTTCATTCTGAGACAAATGATGGTCTCACTCACCGAGATAATCATGGCAGAGTGAGAGTGGCAATCCTGAGTTCAGTTTATATAACTTCCACTGGAAGTGACTTTGAGACATCCCAGCAAAGCCGCCGAGGAGACAGCAAGACTGACAGACCTGAGGTGCAGAGAAGCTGTCAGAGCTGGGAGCATTGGGAGCCATTGAGCATCAGCGGAATCGTGGGCCAGGTGAGAGGGTGCAAAGAACAGAAAGAGGAGAGCTTAGGAATGGACTTGGAAAACTCGAGTCAATAAAGATCATAGAGAAAGCTGCACAAGAGACAGAGTAGACACAGGACCAGAGTGGTGGGAAGAAAACAAGGAGCATCCAACCGTGGCAACCAAGGGAAGAAACTGTTCCCAAAAGAAGGGAGAAGCCAAGGGTGTCTAAGGAAACTGGACCCTACCTAGGATGGAAAGGAAATGAAGATTATAAATACAGGCAGCGCTTTCAGGAAATTTGCTGCGGGAAGGGCTGGAAACTGATGAGAGAGGAAGTGGGCTTACACAGTTTCTTTCTCTTTTTTAACATGAGAGAGATGAGTGTATTTAAATGTTGATGGGAGAGACCCCAGGAGAGAGCAGAGAGAAGGGGCAAGCCATAGGCTAGTTTCCCAGTAGGCTAGAGGGGACAGGAGCCTTACATTTTATTTTGAAGGTGCTCATTGTATGTTCTGACAAGCTCAGATTCCCAGACTATGTAGTAAAAACAACCACATTTCAGGGCAAGCAGCATCGTGGCCAGGTCCGGGAACCCCAAAGACCCTGTCGGTTGTTCCTCTTGCTGCCACCCTGAGGACAGCCAGGACATGGAGTCAGAACAATGCTTGCTGGGTGACCAGCAGAGTGGTGGTCTGAGTGGGAGGCTTTGCTTAGCAGCCCCAGCCAGCCCACCGAACAGCGCTTCTCCGTCAGTGGCCCACAGCACTGGTAAACCCACCACACAGAAGAAAGGCTCTCAGACATAGTTCTGTTTAAAAAAAAGGTCAGCAAACAGGGTGAGTACCCCCATAGGTATGGCATATAGGGTCCAGGGATTTCGGACAAAGGAGGACGTCCTCTCCCTGACTTGGGGTTTGAGAAAGTTGATCACTTGTTTTCAAACTGTCAGGTTGCTTTATGAACTCTTAAATAGAGCTGGCAGCAATGTCTGGGCAAGGATTGTGTCCTTTTGATCTGTGTGTCCTACATGCCTAGTGCTGTCCCCAACGCAGAGCAGCTGATGGACAAGCAGTGGACGGACCGGATCCATCTCGGATAGTGGGGGTTGCGTGGAGAGAGAGCTGAGGCTGGGGAGAGAGTGGGGGTACAGGCCCATGCGCGTCTGCCGGTGTCCTGTGAGTGGACAGTAGACTGGGAGCCGGCACAGCTGTGCTGAAAGGCAAAGCCCTCGATGCAGCAGATCTATCCAGAGACTTTCAGGGACCGTTCAACTTTGAGACACATAAGCAGAAGTCTTTTGAGGTTAAGAAAGGGTGGGGAGACAGGAGCAGGAGTAGGAAGAAAGGACTGGAATGGGTAATCGTAAATTTATTTGCATCTTGGAATTATGAAATTGCAATCGAGAGTAGCTGCAAAATGAAGGCAAGAATTGGGTGAGCATGACTGTGAGCAAACGCTGAGGTTCTCGCTGGTCTGGTTGGGGGGGAACAAGGATGCTCTGTGACATCGACAGGAGGGGGGGAGGGGTGTGGTGGGGTGAGTCGGGGTGGGGGGCGGGGGTGGAAAGGGAAAGGAATGCTGAATGAGGCAGACCTCAAAGGAGAAGGGCTCTGCCTTCCCCTTCTTTCTGTCTGGTGAACTTCACTCACGCTCTAAGTCTCAACCTCCCCTTTCCACTCTGTTCAATCAATGCCCTCATTCCTCCTCTTAGCCCCTCCCCGCCCACCCTGCTCAGGATCTACCCTTGTGGGGCTTACCCTGGCTCTAACAGCATCTCGCAAGCGTTTCTCAACTGAATGGCAAACTCATCTGCCAGAATATCAAGGCCAATGTGTTTAGGTCTGGGGTTCCCTTGTTTGAATCTTCCACTAATGACTGCCAGCGTTCAAGGGCAGGCAGAGTCTCTGTCTTACGTGGACAAGATCCAGCAGGACACCCAGGTCGATGTCATTCTGGGGAGTGAGGAGTGCATGACATTCCTGCGGAGAGGGTCAAGAGCACCTGCACAGTAGATGCAGACCCATGGGAGCTCACGCAGAGAGATGCAGATTTGGAAGCTGACTGCTGGGCAAAATGATGACATCCAACACTTGTCACATGCCAGCCTCTGTCTCAGTACTCTGTGTAGCAACTCCCTCCCTAGTCCTCACAAAGCCCATAGTATGCCAGTGCTACAAACGAGGGAACTGACTCTCAGAGAGGCCGAGCAACTCACCCCAGATAACCAACCTAGCGATAGAAGAAGAGTTTGAACCCAGGCAGTCTGGCCAGCATCAAAAATCAGTCTTACCCATGATGCACACTATCCTGCCCTTATATGAGACTTCTCCCAAGGCAGTGTTACGGACTCGGTTGTGTGCCTCAAATTCATATATTGAATCCCTGACCCCCAGGACCTCAGAATGTACCTCTAATTGAAGGTAAGTTCTTGCAGGAGGCAATTATGTTGAAATGAGGCATTAGGGTGGGCCCTAATCCAATGTTATTGGTGTCCTCATAAAAAGAGGAAATCAGGAAACACAGAGAGACACAGGGATGTGTGCACACATAGGAAAGACAAGGGGAGTGGCCTCTGGAGCAACCAAACCTGCTGACGCCTCCATCTGGGACTTCCGGCCTCCTGAACTGTGAGGAAGTGAATTTCTAGAGTTTGAGCCCCGTGGTCTATGGTGTTTGTTACAGCAGCCAGAGCAGACTCACACAGACAGTTAGCTGTGGAAGGCTGGTCTCTGAAGGAGAGTGCGAGAATGAGCAGGGGACAGAGGGCCAAGCCTTTCCAAGTCTAAATGAATAACATGACGACAGGTAGGTGACCCAACCACAATCCCCAGACAGCCTGGGTATCCTGCAGCGGCCTAGAGGGCAGTGTCCTGGGTGTGGGGTTTCACTGTATTCTTAAATTTCCATAGCATTTTTCCAGAGGTCTTTCCCATCCCGTCTCATCTTTCCCCCACCCCCTGGCAGCTGGAGAGGTAGCTGACCGTGGGCATGTTGTCAGACGTCTGCTCTCCGTCTCCAGAGCTCAGCCATAAACTGCAGGCTGAGAGTTCTTGGAGAGGTTCCAAGGCAGGACCACTATCTCCGCTCTCCCTTATCGAAGCCCAGTCATTTATATTTTAATGAGATTATTTTCCAACTCAACAGTTTATCTTTAGTTTCATGTTCCCCTTGCCATCTGGTCCCCTTCTGCTTGCATGTAAGGCTAGTGGCTTTCTTTGTGTAAGTAGATTTGTCAATAGTTTATAATTTTTCTTGTCATGATCATAATATTTATTTTTCACATCAGACAAACTCTTCTGGAGACTTGGAAGAAAAGGGTTTTTGTGTTTCTTCCTTTCTTTTTTTTTTTATCATATCTCTCTTTAACCTGGATTTTTTTTTCTGGGAAGCATGTTTTTTTGAAACAAAGTATTAAATAAAAATAAATGACCAAAACCTCCCAAGCCAACATATCTTCGAGTTCTAATTACTGCTGGATACTCCAAACTAGCCCTTCCTTTAAAGAACTGTTTTAGAGCAGGCTGGCCTGACAGCAAATGGTCCAGAAGGTTTAAATTCAGGCAGCAGAAGTGGCCTACCTTCCCTCTAACTTTACACTCAAACCCAGGAAAATCCCATACCTAGGAGATTTTTATTTTTCTTTGTTTTTCAATCTCTCACCCTGGAAGTTCTTGTCTTAAAGCTGCTTATCTTCAGTTGTTCAAAACCCTTGGCCTCTCCCCATTGCTTTGGCTTTCTTGATTTAGAAATCCAAATCTTTTTCGTCATCAACATTGACGCTCTTGATTCACCATCAGATTATCTTGAGATTTTTTTCCCCCTCCAGGAAAGGGCTTTGATATTCTAGGCTCCCTGTAGTGGCTGATGGCACTGTGCACCTGCGGGGGGCATGTGCGGCTGGGACTCCAGGAACCCTCTGAGGAAGGTCAGTCTGGGTGGGAAGGCCAGGCCTGCCCATGGGGCCTGGAACATGACAAACTGGTCTCAAAAGCTCCCTTTGGCCAGCCACCGCCTCTGACCTGTTCCCCAATGTGTCCCTGGCACCCAGCCGCTGCCTGGCACGCTGAGCGCTCCATAAATAAATGAATGAAGGGCCTTGTTTTCTGATACCAGCACGTGCAATGACAGCAACAAAGACTGAAAATATGCACTGTGGCCGAAGTAGAACGTGAGAGTGTTGTGCAGGCCTGTTTGAGAGAAAGTGATCCAAAAAAATCCCTGATATCTGATATTCCTATGCTTCAAAGTTTCTAGAGAGCTTCAAGTGCTTGTGAGATTTATTTCAACAACTCCATTTTAAGGATGATGGGAACCTCAAGGGTTTTGTTTTGGGGGGGCTTTTTCAGGGGGGGCAGTTAGGATTAAAGAGATCATGTATAGAAAGCTCCCACCCCAAAAGGGCAGGTAGTAAGAGCTTTGAACACAGCTGAAGGTCTATCCCTTCCCTGTAGGACACGACGGAGTCAGGCCCAGAAGTGGGTTTCACAGTTCCTGGACTCTTACCTTCCCGCCACGGCTCAGTGTCCCTCCCACGCTGTTCTCAGACTCTGAGGGAACATTTTCAGGACAGTAGGCAGGGCACCCTGGGCAGAGAGTGACACTCCTCTGCTCCCATCTTTCCGGGGTGAGGGAGGTAGGCACCCCCACGTTTAAGGTCACAGATGCTAAATAGCTGGCAGTAGAGCCTGGGAACCATGCCAGGTATGACAAGGACCCTGCGGTGGTCACTACAAGACCCCTGTGCAGGCTCCCTGCTGACAGCTCTATTCCTGAAAGAAGTGACCCAGACAGCAAGGCTCCTAAGGCCCAGTGACTGACTGATCCACGACACGCCATGATCACCCTTCGATCCTTTCTTCTAGATAATGAACGCATTGCTGAGTCGCCCTCAGACATGGTGCCAGTGATAAATATCACCTGTGTCCCTGTGGTCCAGGGGACCTGAATCGATGCATCATTTTGAGATGTGGCCTGGGCTTTCTGCCTGGTCTGACCTTTGTCGGGATGTTTAAAAGAGACCGAAATAATTTAACTAGGTTCTCATTTTCCACAATCCTCCTTCTAAGGGCCATGTGGATTTTACTCTTTTTTCTCTGATCTTTTTCTTAAATCCACCTTCCTAGGGGTGTGACAGGCCCCTCCATCAGCCCTCCAGACAGATGACATGAAGTCCATCGTGTTGAAGGGGCACCTGGCTCCTCCACTCATTCTCTCATTTGTGTATTCAGGATTGACCCTCCTGTCTGGTTAAATAGTCACTGAGTGAACTGACACATTTAAAATCATCATTAACTCACGCATAAAGTTTCTCTTGCCTCATCTGTGAATTTTCCTTTAGAAATCAGTACATTGCGGTGGGGGGAACCTCCCTTGAAGAACTGGCACGATCCTTTCAGCTAATGAGCACAAATTGAGTAGAATATACCCATTTCTCTTTTGTGTAAAAGGAATTCTATGCTTGGTAGGGAAATTCAGTTAAAGATATTTGGGGATTGGCATCCTTACATGCGTGTGTGTGTGTGTATGTGTGTGTGTGTGTGTTTTCCTGATGATGAGGCTGCATTTCTGTTCCTTCACTCATCGGTTTCTCTTTTGTGTAATTTAAGAGTCAGAAGGGAGTGATATTTAGGTAGGTTAAGTGGGAAGGAAGAAGTAAAGGGAAGGGAGAGAGGAAAGAAAGTATCTTCCTCTTCACCCAATCCCTTGTCACCCAGAGTGACAGGGCTTTGCAAATTGAGGTTGGGATTTCAGGGTGGGCGCCTGTGCCTAGTGCTAGGCATTCGGTCAGGACTGATGCTAAGAATTTCATGCACATAAACTTGTTACCTTCACAGCAGGCTGCAGGGCACGTGTAAATAGCCCCATCTTACAGATGAGTAACTGAAGTCTCAAGGGGGTTAAATAAGTTGCCTTGAAACAGAAGAAAGTAGAAATGAGTGCCTTCCAATGGCTTGGATAGGGCTGTCAGAAGGAAATCCAAATTGATCTGGTCCTTCTTGCCCCCAAGCTGCCCTCCCTGCGGCCTGGCCTCACTAAGGGCAGTGTGCCCCTCCACCAGGGGCCACTAACTCACCCTGAGGCCTTGACCGTGACACCGGACAAACATCCACTACCCCGTCACTGCTACAACTCCCGACTGAAGGTATAGTCAATGGTCTTTAAATTATTTTTAAAGACATTTTGTTTAAAAAAAATAGCAGAGGAATGCATGACATGGATTATAAACTGGCAAGTTGGATGGTGGGAAGCCACCCAGATCCATGCTGAGAAAGCTGATAATGAATTCGGCGTTGGCAGCTCTGAGGAAACTATTAAAAAACACCTGGGTGTGCTAACGTCCCAGAGGTGAGACGGGTCCCTCCTTGCTTTCACAAGGTGGTCAGCGATTTCTCCCTGCTGCTCGCCCGGCAGGGCTCGGGAACAGCTGGGCTCCGGAACCTCCGGGCAGTCCCTGGGACTCGGATCGACACACTCTGGGCCCCGGGGAGAGGGGCGGTCCTGTGCGCACGCACACACACTCACACACACCACACACGCTTACAAAGCACAGACGGGCACAGGAGCCCACTGCATACACGGATGTGTGCACCTACAAATACATACTTCTCCCGCCCACCCACATCACACCACAAACATGGGCGCACGTGACCTCACACACCTCTCCCACTCATGCACACACACCACACACGCGCGCAACACACGAGCTCACACTGCTCGCACACTTGTGCACATCTACGCACGCACGCTCCCACGCCGTGCACACACTCTCTTGCGCACGCTCACACGCCGAGCGGCAAGGGGCGGGGTGGAAGTGGCCGTCGGTGCCAGGCCACGCGTGGCCAGGAGAGGGCGCGGCGCAGGGGACCGCGGGCGGCGCGGGACTTGTTTGCGGGAGCCGAGACCGGGAGATGCTGGCGGGGACGCCTGCCAGCTCCGGCTGCCCTGAGCTGGGCGGCCCGGAGGGAGCGCGCCCCAGGTCGCGCCGGCGCCCGCGATCGGGGCGCGCCATGGACCCCAAGGCGGGCGGCGGCGAGGAGGATGACTACGTGGACTCGGGCGCCGAGACCGGAGGGTAAGCCGGACCGGTCGTGGGTGGGAGGCGCTCTCCGAGTTGCGCGGCCGTTCCTCTCCGGCCCGGGCGTTCCCGGACCCCGCGGGGGAGCCGGAGCCCGAGCCGCTGCGGCTCAATGAGGCAGCCAGGGCGGCCGGTCCCCCTGGGCCCCCGGAGGGGCTGTGGTGAGCCCACTCCCTCCCAGCCAGGCTCTGAGGGCAGAGTCGCGTGGTCCATGGCGACGCCGGGCAGGACGGGCCCACTCCGGGCGGGGGTAGTGGAAAGACTCAAGGATCAGAGTACCCCCCAAACACGCACACAGCCCCCCCACCAGTCCCCTCCTGCCCTCCGCTATTACTAAGATGATGTGGCGCGCCGGGCAAATGCAGTGTCCCCCTGAGATCACTGTTAGAGAGACGACAGAGGCTCTTGCACCTGTTTCGACCTCCCACGAGGACTTTCTGCTTGTGGCTCCGGAGCCCCCTGGAGTCCGGATAGGGGATCCGGGATGAGGAAAAGAGGGTAGGACACCCAGGACCTAAAAGTCTTTCAGAAGTCGTCTAAGTTGGCCTTTTTCATTTTAAGGCTTTACTGAGCTTGCTGAGACTGTCCCTGCCCTCCGCCGAACTTGCTCACCCCTCTATGCACCTGCCCTACCCGGAGCCGTTTGCCCTGGGTACAGGCGGAATGAAGACATGTTTAAAGAAATACCCTTTCCACTTCAACGAATCAGTTACCCCAAACCTTCGGAGACTGACCAGCCCTCTCCCAACAAAACCAGTTGCCCGAATGTCTTCTAGGAGGAGAAAGCCATTGTGAAGGCTCCCACCCAGCCCTATCTATCCAGAACTTCCCAGTGCAGAGTCAGCGCCACGTCCAGGACGTGTCCAGGATGCGGGTGCTGACCCAGAAGGAAAGGGTGGGCGTCTTTTCCTATCCGGAGTAACCCTGGGGGCCAGCTTGAACTGCCCGAACAGAAAGCCTTGATCCTGGAAAGGTGGGGAGGTTTAGACTAACCTCAGGGGCTGGCAAACAGGGCAAGGGCGGGAAGAGAGTCCAGCCCCAGAATGGACCCAGGGTTCTGACCTGACCCCAGAAGGGCTCCCTGCTCAGCCCCTCCTTCCCAGCCCCACCCCACCCTTCCTGGTAGCGCCACCACCCCCACCCCCCACACCCCCCACCCGCCCCCCACCGGTGCTAGCCCAAATCTGGACACTGTGCCCTAAGCATTTTCCCCGCAGTGGCCTCTCTGCATTACTGAAATCTGTGAGCATGTTCCCTTCAGAACCCAGTGACATTTCAGTGGGGTACCTGATTCCAAAAATGCTGAACCCCCTTGTTTTTCCCCACTCTTTGTATATGTGGCATTTATCAACTTTAAGTAAGGATCCTTGGCTTTCCCCCTCCTGCCTTTAGTGAGATGGACCATGAATAGAAGAAAGCAACAAAACTAACCAGCTCATTTTCAGCCAAGTTAAATAAAAGCATTGACTAGTTTTCCTTCCCCCCCCCACCCCGCCCAATTTGCAAAGCTCACCAAAAACAAATATTTTTTCCCAAAGCCTCTCTCTAGAAGTGGGTGGAAAGGAATCTGTGACCCCCTCCATGCACTCGCCATCACCTCGGGGTCCCAAAGAGCAGCATCCAGCTGCCAGGACTCCAGGGAGGGGCTTGCTGAGCACACCCATACCGGAGCTTCTGTTCTCTCCCTGCCACAGAAAGATGCAGTTGTAACTGGCCAGAACTGGTTAAAGAATTCTTACAGCCTCAGTAGCAGCCTTAAATTAAAGATACAGGTAAAGTGGCCTGCACTGAAATAGAATAGTTTCCATATATGCTTATTGGTCAGGTATCTGCCACATAGTCCCAGGTCCCTTGAAGTTTAGTTTAGTTTAGTTATCAAAAAGTTCTTCATAGTTTCTCTGCTTTTCCAGAGCATGCCCTCCCGCACCCTCTCTAGCTTTCATATAGCTTGCCTGTTGAGATTGTGTATAAAAAGCCAGAGAAAGCCCTCAATACATGTTGGCTATCATTATTTTTAAAGCGCAAATCTGATCACATGTCTCTCCCATTCTAACTTTTAGTGGCCCTGTCATCTATAAAAGGCAAGGATCTCAGCGTGGTGTATGAGCCCTGATGTTACGGCATTCCTCCCCCTCTGGCCTTGTTCCCTGCACTGAGCCACACCAGCAAGGGTTTCTAATGGCTTACCTTTGTCAAGCTGACCTCCTTGCCAGCCATGCCCTTCTCCACCTTGCATGCCTGTCCACCAGGTGAAACTCTACTCTTCCTTTAAGACTCAGCTCAAGTGATCACATTCACAAAGGCAGGGATATGGAATTTGGGGTCTGTGAATGGCTTCCAGCTGTTTGCAAAATGATGTCATTTGTGAGTTTTTATGAGAAGAGATGGATTTGTCATCAGATTCTCAAAGTAACCTGTGATCCCCTTTAAACCAAGTTTGGGCAGGGTGGGGGAAGTTTCATCTTCAACATGCTGCATTTGAGGTATTGGGAGATGTCCGAGTAGGGTTGGCGACAGAGCTCCGAGTGAAGGTCAGCATGATGACATTGCATTGGGGAATGGTCAGCCTAAACACAGCAGTCGAAGGCATGGGAGTAGAGTGGGTTAGCTGGAGGCAGCCCCGCATTTACTATGTGCCAGGTACTGTTCTGAGCCTTCACATATTTTGTGAACTCATTTAATCCTTCAGCAGCTCCATGAAGCAGGTACTATTTAAGGCCAGCCTTGAACATGTAAGTGTCAGATACGGGAGGTTAAGACATTAAAGGAGCCTGAGAAAAAGTATGCATGAAATTTTTAAAAAAGGGGGGGGAACAGTGTGGTATCCCAGAAACCAGGGGAAGAAAGGAAGCAGAGATCAGATGTGATGCTGAAGAACCAAGAGGAGGAATGTGAAGTGTAGTCTTTTTAAATGGAGATAAGGGACAGAAGGGAAGGTAGTATTTGGTGATGGAGTAGTGGAGTGGGCTTCCTGAACTGCTCTGCTTGGTTAAGCCGTCTGAGTCAAATATTATAAGGAAGTTCCTGGTTTCCTCTATGGCCAATGCACTAATACCTGCCCCGTCCGTCCAATCAGAACTTCTCCACAATGACCAATCAGGATGCATACTGTCAACCCATTGAGTCTGCATGATTTAGAGAGTTGGGTAAGGGAAGGGTTTCCTAAACATAGGCAATAATTGGGCAATAAATACACACAGAAAGGATTCTGTAAAAGGGAAAGGCTGAAGGTATCCTGATGGTCTCTAACATCAGCCGTCTGAAAAGGTGGAGACAGGTAGACTTCAGACCCTCTCTGTGGATGGACTGGCTTTGGATAAGAGGGGGGACTTCTCCCTTCTTGCATGGAGCAAGAGAGAAGGCAATATGGGTTTCCATTTGATAAAAATGCAGCTCTCCTTCCCCAGAAGAATGGAGATTTGACATAGTTGTTGGGCAATATTGAGTGAGCACCCAGGGAAGATGAGTGGCTACGCATGTATGGTGGCCCCCGTCACCTTGCTTTTTATTTCCCTGCAGCAGTACCCAAGTACTGAGGCGCAAGCAGGCAGAGAGAGACGGCAGGTGTTTGGGATCACCAAGGCTTGGGGGAGAGGGACTATTTCTAATGTAAACCAAAATTAATTTTAGACTATAATGAGGAATAACAAGCATTTATTGGAGCAAAAGGAGCTGCAGCCTGGCAGAAACATATTCGGGTAGCAACTCACTGTGTTCCTCCAAGACAGAGGGGGAACTTCCTTTTATAGCAGAAGTTCCTGCCTATTCCCAATTAGGTCCATTTTTTTTTTTGATACATGAGGTATCCAAATTTATGCACTTAGGATTGATCTGAATCATGCGGACCTCACTGGTCGACACTACGCATCCTGATCGGTCATTATGGAGAAGTTCTGATTGGACAGACAGGGCAGGTGTTAGTACATTGGTCATAGAAGAAACCAGGGACTTCCTTATAATATTTGACTCAGACGGCATGACCAAGGAGAGTAGCTCAGTAAGCCTGTTACTGAACCAAAGTGGGGTTGGGCTGCCTGCCACCACCGAAAGGCAGACTCTAGAGGCAGAGGCTGGTGAGAAAGGAAAAGGGTTTTTACTGGAATTTTGCATGGTCTGGGAGAGGCTCTTGTCTCAAAGCCCATCTCCTCTGCAAAACCCAGACAAAAATCCAACTGTCTTCAGTAAGAGCTCCTCATTTAAAGTACCATCCTTGGGACTTGCAGGCAGCTGCTGAGCAGTCATCCAGGTAGCTTAGCTTGTTCTTGGCTGCTGTCTGGCTTCAGGCTGTTTCCTGGAACCTGTGTGTGGGGCTGGCACCATCACTGGCCAGCGCATGCACCAGGTGGGCCAAAGAGCACCCCTTCCTTTGCTGGGTTTATATAGTTTCTCGTGTGGAACAGACCAGGTGCTTTCTCAGAATGCCTAATTAACTTCCCAAATTTCCACATGCTCCGGGTGGGTCCACCTTCCAACCAACCCCTTCTTTCCCCAGGCTAGACTAACAGTCCTCTTTGGTCCAGCACCTCCCCCTGCCACCATTCTGATCTGAAAAAACTGGCAAGTCAGCTACCAGTGGTGGTAAAAAATCTTTAAAAAAACAGAATCTCTTAGTAGAGGGACAGGCAATGTTGTAAACCAAATGAAAGACATAGAATAAGTAAGACAATGCTTTACATTTATGTTTGGCCTGTAAGCCACTCATTCAAATATGACTATACTTGATGGATTATTTTCATTCAAAAGTTTGATCTCCCGTGAATGGACTTCCACTGCAGAGTCAGCCATGCCCGAGCTTCTGAAAAGATAGGGTCTGTCAACCACAGAACGTCCAGCCTAAGAGAAGCCTTGTAAGAGTTTATGTGACTGATTGACAAGTGCCAGGAAGCAAACTCTCAACAGACTGAAAAAATGCTCGGGAGAATGGCAGTTTGGCAGTTTATTTTATACATTAGAATCAAAGGAGGAGACAGAAGGAGGGTACATGAAATCCATTGGTGGTGGGCTAAGGGGGCTGGAAAAAGCAAAGCGGGGAATCTGTGGGGTCGGATAAGAAGCGAAATGGAGAAGCACACACTTCTCTTTGTTGGTGGGCCAGGACAGTGAACAGTTACTGCACGTGGAGAGGGTATGCGGGGAACGAGGGAACGGTGCGGCCTCACGCTGGCTGGCGGCTGTGCCTTCCAGGGGTCTGGAGGAGAAAATTACTCTGACCTTTTAGAGGTATGTTATCTTAGATGCACGAAGACAACAGGCAATGTCAGAGGTAAAGATCGACCTTTGTCAAGGAAGCTGCAGGCCTTGGACCTGACTCCCCTCCATGACTTGCTGTTTGTTAGGAATTTTTATGTTCAGTCCATCCCGTGTAGTTCCTTTTGGTCTCTGGGTTTCTAAAACTGCCACATGGGCCTCCACTGAGCTTGTCAGTTTTGGCTTGTGGCTTCTTTTTCACCCACTTGTCATACTGTCCCCTTTATCTTTGTAGGGCCTCCAACCACCACATCATCATGATTTAAGAGGTGACAATTCACAAGTCTAAAGTTTATAAACAGGTGGATGGGAAAGAGTAGGGGGAAGACATGTTAAAATGGGACAGGTTTAAAGAAGATAGAAGGAGAAATCTTGTATAGAAGACAACCTGGTCTGTTGGGGACTTCATTATCCTTGTGTTCTAGGTAGAACTAGTTAAATCTAAGTTACCATGGCATCTAGTTCAATGGACTGAGTTAACAGACGAAGTCTGTAATGCCTTGAGCTGATGTTTTACAGAAATGTCAAGATCAATTCAACTGAAAATGTCAAAATTAATTCTTATGCCAAGATTTTCCTGGAATACAGATTTTACAAGGTATTTGTTATATACATACGGCTGCTGCCAGTGGTAAACTCTCTTCAGTGCAGGTCTTTTTATAGATTGTATGGTACCTATATGTGTAATTATAATTAAAATACAGTTGAGGGCCTGCATTTAACCTTCTGTTCATCATTGGCACAGATACTGAATAAATGTACTATTTGGAAATCTGGCCACTGCATGTGTCAGGTACGTGAAAATATATAGTCCGTGTATTACTCTGCACATCTGTATTGTATGTCCGTACTATTTCCATCCTAAAATTCATGATTCACCTTTCATGCTTTACTCTGGCAGAGGTGAAGGCCTTATGCATAGCCAGCTGGGTAAATTCTTAGGCTGTCAGACCATAAACAGGTTCCCACAACAGGTACCTTATTGCTGTTCCCCCCTCTGCTGAAAAAGCTGTGGAGGACGTACCCCACATGAGACTGGACTTGTTGGGACCTATTTAGTATGCAGAAAGTTGTTCTTAGCTTTACAGTTTTTACTGGCAGTGCTTCCAGTAAATAAACATTCGGGGCTATTTGGACTGTATTTTGAGAGCTATAAAAGAGTGCATACCTTGTCTCAGTCCTTGCTCCTCCTCATAATGATTTTTCTAAGGGAAAGAAAATAATATCAAGCTGTGTTGATAAATATCTCATCACCGTGTGCTTTGCAAAAGTGAACAATCAGGAACAATCATATAGCCAGCAAAAGGGGAATGGTTGAATAAATTATAGTCAATCACTTTCTCTAAAATTTTAATGACAGGAACCAGGCAGCAACCTGTTATGACAGTGTCTAGTGACAAAAGAAGTTGAAAATTGTGTCTCCACCATCGCAGCCACTGTGTACAAATTGATAAACAGGAGCAGAGGCTGGAAAGTGACGTGAGCTTTGATGTGACTCTCTGTTGATTTCTGCTTTGATGGTGGACAGGGATGGAGGATGGGGCGGTGGAGGGGACTGCGGAGCAGGGCAGGGACCATCGGTAATGGAAAGAGGGGGTTATGCTGTATAATATCAAGCTTGAACTCCATCCAGAGAAAGACATCAGCTTTGTACTTGGCAGAGTTTGGCTGCTGCCATGGGAAGGGAATTGGAGCAGGGGGAGAGTGACAGGCCTAACCGGGGCAGTACCTTTAGTCACAAGAAACAGGAGAGGTTGCTGGCAGGAGCATTAGTTATGCTAGCACCTGTCCTAAAATACTTCTGTTGTACTCTAGGAGTCTTGAAATGTGTTTCAAATGTAAATTTCATTATAAGTACATTTCCATCTGTATACAGACCTTCAAAATGTATGCATATGTGAAACCCATCTGCCTCGGGAGTATTTGGAAAATCCTAGCTGGAAATACTAACAAATTTTTAATAATGAGGTAAATACCCCTATTGCATATTCTTGTGGAACATTTTATTGGAATTGTCATGAAATTTCTTTAAAGTCTGGCCATCTTAAGATGATCATATGGTAATGGAATCGTTTTGCTGTTGCCTCTCCTGCACTGGACGTGTGCTGTGCATCACTGCACTTATAGTTACGTTTCTAAGTGTTGTCCTAAAGCTTATTTGCGTCCGCCCGATTCCAGAAAGCATGAAGCACACCAACATGGCAGTTACAGATCCCGGGCTCCAGAATGTTCTTGGTCCTTGACTCTCCTTCCTCTTTCATTTCCCTTAGCTAACATGTCGCCACGCCACGCCAGTTCCTCTGCCTTCTGATTTCTTCTTTGCCACCACCCTGCACACAGAGGGCAAGCCCTTGTCATCCCTCACCTCCTGTTCTCATTACAGACGGCGTCATTTCAGTTTCCTGATCAGTAACATAAAAAGTCGGGTTGGATCCAGGAGAGTACGGTAGGTGACATAGGAAGGGACGAGCAAGTGTTGTCGCTCGTTCTTGCTCCAGGTTAGAACTCAGTGATTCTGTGACTACTGAAGTGTTTCACTGGAGAAGAGAAAAGCCCGTGCAGTTTTTCTTCGGTTTTCTTCCTCTACCAATAAGTCAGTTCATCGTTCTGTGTGAGAGATGTCGGTCATTTTAACTAGTAAGAGGCATGCGTTTTATGTTTTCGAAAAGATGTGCTTTTCTAATATGCTAAGAAACTCAGCGGAGTGAAAATTGGATGATTCAAGAAAGGCACTAGGAGACTAGTAAATAAAAAGAGTGCCTATCTATAAAATTAAACATAATTAACTGCTGATTTGCATAACTATGTCCCCTAACTACCACCTTAGCAGATTAAATCCCATGTGCCTGAGAGATGAATTTCCAACTGGGAACAACTTTGAGACACTGGAGGGGTTGGGGGTAGGAGCGAATAGCTTCCGTACCGACAATGTTGCCAGGGAGGAGAGACTTTAGCAGCCACACAAGTAGGGCAGCAGCTCAGCAGATCCTTGGCCAGGTGCCCATTTGCACGGAGGCTGAATGCCAGCAGCTGATTTCTTAGCATAGAAACTGATGGTTCATTGCACCCTGGCCCTAACCCTGCCTTTTCCCGTTCCCAATCACGACCTGCATCCTGTTCCTCTGCTGTCCAGCAGGACTTGTTCTTAGGTGGAACTGAACTCAGTCAGACATCATGTGCCTTTGTGTTTCCTGATGGTCACCCAGACCTTGACAGTGGAAACGCTCACAGCCAGGGTCCCGGCTCATGCCCCCAAGGATCCACCCCTCCTATGCACAGAAACATTGGTTCATGATGCGACGATCACATTTGAAAGGTGATCATTTGCAGTGGTGTAAACTTCTGGGAGAGTCATGACCCCTTCGAGAATCTGTTGAAAACTTTGACTTCTCTCCCCAGGAACAGAAGTGTCCATTCAAAAATTTGCCAGCAAGTTTAGATGGTCCAGGACCCATCAGATTTCCAGTCCGGGAGAGTCATGGAGCCCGTATGAAGGGCCCCTGATTTCTCTTTTTTTCCCTGATGACAGTGGCGTTCAATATTATACTAGTTTCAGGTGTACAGCATAGCGGTCAGACATTGATGTAACTCACGAAGGGATCGCCTGATAAGTCTGGTACCCACCTGGCACCATTCATAGTATTACAATATCATTGACTGCAGTCCCTACATTGTCCTTTGCATCCCTGTGACTATCTTGTAACTGCCAATTTGTACTTCTGAGTTCCTTCACCTTCTTCACCCAGCCCCCTCACAAGCCTCTGATCTGGCAACCTCCGTTTGTTCTGTGTCTATGAGTCTGTTTCTGTTTTGTTTGTTCCTTTATTTTGTTCTTTAGATTCCACATTGAGTGAAATCATATAGTATTTGTCTTTATCAGTCTGACTTATTTCACTTGACATAATACCCTCTAGGTCCATCCGTGTTGTTGTGAATGGTAAGATTTCATAGTTTGTTATAGCCAAGTGATATTCCGCTGTGTACATGTGTGATTTTTTCTTTTTCCACTCATCTGTTGATGAGTACTTGGGTTGCTTTCGTATGTTGGCTATTGCAAGTAGCACTGCGGTGAACATAGGGATGTAGAAATCTTTTCAAATTAGCATTTTTGATTTCTTGGAACATGTATCCAGAAATGGAATTGCTGGGTCAAAGGTAGTTCTAGTTTTAATTTTTTGAGAGACCACTACACTGCTTTCCACAGGGGCTGCACCAGTCTGCACTCCCACCAACAGTGCACAAGGTTCTTTTCTCTCCACATCCTCACCAGCCCTTGTTGTTTGTGGACTTATTGACGATGGTCATTCTGACAGGTGTGAGGTGACATCTCACTGTGGTTTTAGTTTGCATTGCTCTGATGATTAGTTGAGAATCTTTTCATATGTCTATTGGCCATCTGTGTGTTCTCTATGGAGCCATGTCTATTCAGGTCCTTTGTCCTTTTTTTAATTGTTTTTTGTTTCAGTGTTGAGTTGTATGAGTTCTTTCTCAATTGTGGATATTAACCTCTGATTGGATGTCTCATAGGCGAATATCCTTGTTTCAATAAGCTGCTTTTTTGTTCTGTTGATGGTTTTCTTTACCATGCAAAAACTTTTTGGTTTGACTCAGTCTCATTTATTTATTTTTTTCCCTTACCCAAGGATATATCAGAAAAAATATTGGTAAGAGAAATGTCAGAGAGCTTACTATGTTTCTTCCAGGAGTTTCATGGTTTTGAGTCTGACATTTAAATCTTTAATCAATTTTGAGTTTATTTCCATATATAGGTTAAGAAGGTGGTCTAATTTCATTTTTCTTTGCGTGTATCTGTTCAGTTTTCCCAACACCATTTACTGAATAGATTGTCTTTGCCCCATTGTATGTTATCGCCTCCCTTGTTCTGTATTAATTGCCACATAGGCATGGGTTTACTTCTGGACACACTATTATGTTCCATTGATCTATGTCTTTGTCTTTATGCCACTATCATGCTGTTTTGATTGCTGTGGATGACGGGGGTCTTTTGTGTTTCCATGTAAATTTTAGAATTATATGTTCTAGTTCTGTGAAAAGTGCCATTGGCGTTGTGATAGGGATTGCATTGAATCCATAGATGGCTTTGGGTTATGTGGGTATATTGACCATGTTAATTCTTCTGACCCGTGAACATGGTACATGCTTCCACCTATTTGTATCTTCTGCAATTTCTTTTCTCAGTGACACAATTTTCTGACTCTAGGTCTTTTACCTCCTTGGTTAAATTTATTTCTAGGAATTTGTCGGGGGATACAATTATAAATGGGATTGTTTTCTTAGTTTCCTTTCTGAGACTTCATTATTGATGTGTAAATATGCAACTGATTTCTGGATATTTATTTTATATCCTGCTATTTTACTGAATTCATTTACTGTACTATTTTTGGTAGAATTTTTAGGATTCTCTATACACAAATTCATGTCACCTACAGATAATAACAGCTTTACTTCTTCCTTCCCAATTTGGATGACTTTTATTTCTTCTTTTAGTCTGATTGCTGTGGCAAGGACTTTGAATGTTATATTGGATAAAAGTGGTGAAAGTGGGCATTCTTATCTTCTTCCTGATCTTAAAGAAAATGATTTTAGCTTTTCTCTGTTTAGAGTGATGTAAGCTGTGGATTTCCATATATGGCCTTTATTATTGAGGCACATTTCCTCTATTCCCAGTATGCTGAGTTTTTATCATAAATGGGTGCTGGATTTTGTCAAATGCTTTGTCTGCATCCATTGGTATAATCATGTGATTTTTATCCTTCATTTCGTTTATGTGGCTATTTGTGGTCATTGATTTGTTGATATCAAACCAACCTTGCACCTCAGGAATAAATCCCACTTGATCATGTTGTATGATCTTTTTAATGCATTGCTGAATTTGGCTTGCTAATATTTTGTTGTAGATTTTTGCATTTGTGTTTATCAGGTATATTGGCCTATAATTTCTTCCTTTGTAACATCTTCGTCTGGTTTTGGAATCAGAGTAATGCTGGCCTTGTATCATGATCTTGGGAGCTTTCCCTCCTGTCAAATTTTTTTTTGAATAGTTTGACAATAAGAGGTGTTAATTCTTCTTTGAATGTTTGTTCAAATTAATCTGTGAAGCCATCCAGTCTAGGACTTTTGTTTATTGGGAGTTTTTTTGAATCATGATTTGATATCATTGGTAGTAATTGATCTGTTCAGATTTTCTGATTTTTCTTGATTCAGTCTTAGAAAAATGTATGTTTCTAGGAATTCATCCATTTCTTCCAGATTGTCCAATTTGTTGGCATATAATTGTTTGTAGTATTTTCTTTTAATCCTTTGTATTTCTCTGGTGTCGGTTCTCATTTCTTCTCTTAAATTTCTGAATGTATTTATTTGGATCCTCTCTCTTTTTATCTTGATGAGTCTGGTTAAAGGTTTATCAATCTTGTTTATCTTTTAAAAGAACCAGCTCTTGGCTTTATTGATCTTTTCTGCTGTTTTTTTAGACTGTATTTTATTAATTTCTGCTCTGAACTTTATTACTTTCTTCCTTTGACTCCCTTTGAGCTTTGTTTGTTGTTACTTTTTCCTAGTTCCTTTAGGTGCAAGGTTAAATTGTTTATTTAAGACTTTTTTTTGGTTCTTGAAGTAGGCCTGTAATGCTATGAATTTCCCTCTTAGGACTGTTTTAGCTGCATCCCATAAATTTTGAGTCATTTTGTTTTCATTTTCATTTGTTTCAAGGTAGCTTCTGTTTTCTTCCTTGATCTCATTGTTAACCCATTTTTTTGTTCAGTAACATGTCATTTAGTCTCCATGTATTTTTGTGTGTTTTTCAGTTTTTTTCTTATAATTGATTTCTAGTTTC
>VMDR010014481.1:11251-23585 GCA_007922815.1 Macrotus californicus | reverse complement strand
GGGGGAATGTGGGTGGGAAGGGGTGTGCAGGGCAGAGGGGAATAAAGGGGGAAAATGGAACAACTGTAATAGCATAATCAATAAAATATATTAAAAATAAAAAACTCTGTATTTTTCATTTACTGAATAATGTAATGAATTTCCATTTAATGAATAACACATTTCAATTAATATGCCTATTTAATGACTTTATCCTATAGAAGATATTGTATGTCCCAAGACACTATCTCAGCATCAATGAAGAACCCTAGAATAAGTAGTAGATCCCTTTGAACACCCTGAATTTCTGCTGAGGACAATTTTAATATAGGTTCAAGCTATTACATTGTTAATATAAATAATAGCAAAAGAAGATATGTACAATATAAACTAATGTAATGACATAGTGACAGTGTCTTAAAACATATGAATGCCAATGTCTATTTTAAATACATTTCCTAAAGGAGTATGGTGGTCCACAGACCTAACCTTAGAGGCAAAATAATAAGTCAGGTGAAAATTTTTCAATTTCTCCCTTACCATTTGTGACCTTCATCGAACTGTCCACACTCTTGAGGCCATAGCATTGCAGTATTCCTGTCACTCAGCAAATATTTTATAGAGCAGCTAGGACATGCCAGCAGTATGCTATCCACTAAAGTCATCATGTTGAATATGACATAATCTATGCCCTCAAGGGACTTTCAATCTAATGTCCTTTTTGGCCTGTCACCAAATTTCCCCCCCCTCCCAGATATCAGCCACTTATAAAACAATTATTCTATATAAATTACTAAGCCATGTAAAAGACTTGGAAAAAAACTCTACTACATAATCAATACCCTCTGAAAATTGACAATAAATTAAAGAAGTATATACACAGAAGTATACGTATTACATATTAATTAATAATGTATCTTAAATAAGTGAGTGCTATAAGACTTGTTCATGAGTTTGCAGAAGGGGTAAATCAATCAGGCAGTATGCCACCCAAAATAAAAGTAAAATTTAAAGGCTAATTGCTAGTTCCAAATTTAAATTGCTTGAGTAATTTTAAATACCAGGAATTGTGAAAAAGAGCTGGAGCAGTTCAAACTGTTGTCTTCTCATCATTATGTTAATGTCATGAATAATAAATAAACTTTCATGGGTATTTTTTTCCAAATGTTTAATAAGTTTTAAGAGCTAAGTAGAAAAAACAAAAGAAAAGAAAGACTTTCTGTACCAATGTTCCCTAGCAAGAAGTTATAATAAGTATCTTCTCAAGTTAGAATAAGTATCTTTAATCATCTTCTAAACAAATTAATTCATTAGCCTAAAATCATGCTTCATATAACTGGACAAAAGTTAAAAGGGATTGAGAGTGTCTCTGTGTGTATGAATATGTTTAGAGTGTTTTGATTTGCTGGTTCTGCTCTTTTTTTAATGACCTACCTTAGAGAAGAACCATCATCCAAGGACTATGGAAACATCACTGCAGTTAAATAAAATTGACTACTTGCCACAACTACAAAGGCAATACCCATGAAGAACTATGGAACACAGTTCAAGGGCAGCATAGGGAGCTGGTTATAGGAGTGGGCCTCGTATTCAGTGATTTTGAGGGAGGATACAAAGAAGCAGCCTTACTTCTACACTGGATGTCATCAGAAAGTGCATATGACTCAGTAGTTCAGTATCAATAATTTTCTAGGAATTAGGAAAAACAGTGAGTCTCAAACAAGCAGCAATATCTGATATTAGCCAGGAGAAAGAGTTGCTTGGTCATTTTTGAGGTTTGCAGTGTTTTGTTTCTGTCTTCTTGTCAAGATCAGAGAGTGACCTCAGGAGATCCTGGTGCTGTTTAGGATAAGCAGAACACCAGGCCTTAGCTGTCACTGTCAGGCCAGCTCCCAGCTGACAGCTATAACAGCTGCTTTTTCTCAACAATTTTCTGTAATAAAAAGATTGTCTAAAAGGTAAGAAAATTGTAAGTCTTCAGAAGGAATTCTCCATTTTCTTCACAACTCTCAAACAATGACAATTACCTATGAATTCTGCTGGTCTCTAGGAATGTTTGCTTTAGTAGTAAACTAGAAGATCTGGAAACAAAAGGAAAGGATCATATTTGAAGTGATGGATTTCTAAATATACTGATAAAGCTGGAGGTAGTAGAAACATTTTAGGGAACCCTCATATTTTTCAGAATGTATTTCCACACATCATTGGGCCCTTCCAGCTACAATTACACTGCCTGACCCAATGCTTTGCCACAATTAAGAGGACAGAGGCAGAAACCTGACCCAAACTGGACCAATCTGATTCCTCCACCCAGAAACTTGGACTGGGATTCCGAGACGCCAAATGTGTTCTCCATGCAGTTGGAATTGCCGCAGGTTTACTCAGGGGCTTTGTAGATATTCTTTTTCCTACATGGCCCAGGGGTCACAGAAAGCCATGCAATGGAAAAAGAATGAATCAGAACTCCAGAGAGAACCAGAAATACAGAGGCAGGGGTCCGACAATTTCCACTTCTTGTTTCAAGTCTCTTCCTGAGGTCCAGAGGCATTACCATCTTCAAGTTCCCTGTATCTTTATAATAAATTCTCATTTTCATTTAAGTCCAGCTCAGATATATTTCTATTATTTATAATAATAAAAAAAAAACCTCCAGGATTCTGGCTAAGATAGGGGAGGCATAGATACATAAGCTTCCCTTCCTTGTACAAACAAAAGAAGAATAACAGCCAATTTAAAAATAAAAAACAACCAAAACAGTCAGAAAATAGAGCAGTACAGAGGTGCAACAACCAAAGAGTTAAAGAAGAAACATTAATCCAGACTGGTAAAAGGGGCAGAGATGGGCATCTGGGGCAGAGAGCATGTGGCAAGGCAGTGGCTGGCAGTTGGGGCAGTCTCACATTCCTGTGCCAATAAACCAGGAAGAACAACTCAGGAGCAAGACAGACTGTACAACCCAGGGTTCCAGTGTGGAAAAATAAAGCCTCAAAACCTCTGGTTGTAAAGACCTACGAGGGTTACGGTGACGGGAGAAACTGCCAGTCACACAGAGGGGCCATCAGAGGGGCCCACAGGGTCATAGAACGTAAACCAGCTGGGAATCAGCACCAGGGCAGTACCTGAAAGAGAAAATTTGCTTGTGGGAGGTGACTGAAAACCACAGAGAGCCAAGCAAGTAGCATTGTTCCCTCTCAGACCCCTCCCCTACATATAGCACCACAACACAGCTACATGGGTTGCTCTGTCCTAGCGAATACCTAAGGCTCCACCCCTTACAACATAACAGGTGCACCAAAACAAAGAAATATGGCCCAGATGGAAGAATAGATCAAAACTCTAGAAAAAAACTCACAGCTATTAACAACTGAACCTAAAACAGAAACAAAAACAAACTAAGCAAACAACTAGAACAGGAATAGAATTACAAAAATGGAGATCATACAGAGGGTTATCATCAGGGGGGTGGGTGGGGAGATAGGGGGAAAAGGTACAAGGAATAAGAAGCATAAATGGTAGGTAGAAGATAGACAGAGGGAGGTTAAGAATAGTATAGGAAATGTAGAAGCTGAAGAACTCATATATATGACCCATGGACATGAACTAAAGAGGGGGAGTGTGGGGGGAAGGGGTGTGCAGGGCGGGGGGTGGGGGGAGGAGATGGGACAACTGTAATAGTATAATCAATAAAATATATTAAAAAAAAAGTCTAGAAAAAGAACTAAACAACAAGGAGATAGCCAACCTATCACTGCAGAATTCAAAACACTGGTAATCAGGATGTTCACAGAAATGATTGAGTACAGCTGCAAAATAAAGAAAGAAGTGAAGGCTATACAAAGTGAAACAAAGAAAAATATACAGGGAACCAACAGTGAAGGAAAGGAAACCAGGACTGAAATCAATGATTTGGGGGAAAAAAGGAAGAAATAAATATATTCAACCACAACAGAATAAAGAAACAAGAATTCAAAAAAAAAAAAAATGAGGAAAGGCTTAGAAACTTCTGGCACAACTTTAAAAGTTCCAACAACTGACATCATAGGGGTGCCAGAAGGACAAGAGGAAGAACAAGAAAGTGAAAATATATTTGAAAAAAATAATGAAAGAAAACTTCCCTAATCTGGCAAAGAAAATAGACATACAAGTCCAGGAATCTCAAAGAGTCCTAAACAAGTTGAAACCAAAGAGGAATACACAAAGACACACCATAATTAAATTATCCAAAATTAAAGATAAGGAGAGAATCTTAAAAGCAGCAAGAGAAAAGGAGTTGCCTACAAAGGAGTTCCCATAAGACTATCAGCTGATTTCTCAAAAGAAACCTTGCAGACAGGAAGGGGCTGGAAAGAAGTATTTCAAGTCATGAAAGCCAAGGACCTACATCCAAAATTACTCTATCCAGCCAAGCTATCATTTAGAATGGAAGGGCAGGTAAAGTGCTTCCTGGATAAGGTCAAGTTCAAGGAGTTCATCATCACCAAGCCCTTATTATATGAAATGTTAAAGGGACTTACCTAAGAAAAATAAGATCAAAACTAGGAAGAGTAAAATGACAACAAACATACAACTATCAACAACTGAACCTAAAAAAAAATAAAAATAAAAACAACTAAGCAAACAACTAGAACAGGAACAGAATCAAAGAAATGGAAATCACATGGATGTTATCAGAGGGAAGGTGGAAGGGGAGATTGGGGGAAAAGGTACAGGGAATAAGAAGCATAATTGGTAGGCACAAAATAGACAGGGGAGGTTAAGAATAGTATAGGAAATGGAAAAGCCAAAGAATTTAAATGTATAACCCATGGACATGAACTAAGGGGGACAATGCTGGAGGGAATAAGTGTACTGGTATGCCTACAGGGGGAGATAAAGGGGAGAAAAAATAGGACAACTATAATAGCATAATCAATAAAGTATACTTGAAAAACTCTTTACTATCAATAACAAACAATTTAATGTAGATATATAAATGTAGCACAGTCCAACTGATTGTCATTCAGTATTTCTTCTTCACTTCTGCTTTCTTTTATAGAAGCTTTTGGGTTTTAGTTGGGTACATGATTTTCAAGCTAAAGGTTAAACTTCCCAGCTTTCTTTGTAGCTAGGTGCAGCCATATGACTAAGTTCAGTCTAATAAGATGTGGGTAAGTTCCAACCAAGATGAAGGCATAGGTAGAAACTCTTTGTTTCCTCACACAACCAAAAGGAGGATAGCAACCAATCTAAAATCAATAAACAACCAGAAGTGCCAGAAAATCAAACTACATGGAGCTCCAACAACCAAGGAATTAAAGAAACAGTCAAACAGAACAACCAGATTGGAAAGAACCTGTGGCTAGGCAGAGGACCGTGCAGGCAGGGCTGGCTGAACAGGAAACTGAGACTCAGAGCTGACTGTGGACTACAGCGGTTGCTGCGGTAAGAGAAACTCCCAGTCTCACATGAGAGTTCTCGTTGGAAAGTGCACTAGAGCCGAGCAGGTGAGCTGCATTACTTATCAGGTTCGCTGGGACAAAGAAATATGGCCCAAATGAAGGAACAGAGCAAAGCTTCAAAAAGAGCTAAGCAATGAGGAGATAGCCAATCTATCTGGAGAATTTACAGCCCTGGCAATCAAAGTGCTTACAGAACTGACTGAGCGTGGTCAAAAAATGAAAATACAAAGGAAAGATAACCAAAATGAAATAAAGCAAAATATTCAGGGAACCAACAGTGACAGGAAGGAAACAAGGACTCAAAGCAATGATTTGGAACAAAAGGAAGAAATAAACATCTAGCCAGAACAGAATGAAGAAACAAGAATCCAAAAAAATGGAGAGGCTGAGGAATCTCCAGGACAACCTGAAACATTCCAATATCCAAATTATAGGAGTTCCAGAAAGAGAATAACAGCAATAAATTGAAAACTTATTTGAACAAATAATAAAGGAAAACTTCTCCAATCTGGGGAAGAAATTAGACTTTCAGGAAGTCCAGGAAGTCCAGAGAGTCCAGAGTCCCAAAGAAGTTGGACCCAAAGAGGAACACACCAAGGCGCATCTTCATTAAGTTACCCAATATTAATGATAAAGAGAAAATCCTAAAAGCAGCAAGAGAAAGAATTACCTACAAAGATGTGCCCATAAGGCTATCAGCTGATTTCTCAAAAGAAACCCTTCAGGGAAGAAGGGGCTGGAAAGAAGTATCTGAAGTCATGAAAGGTAAGGACCTACACCCAAGATTACTCTATCCAGCCAAGCTATCATTTAGAATGGAAGGGCAGATAAAGTGCTTCCCAGATAAGGTCTAGTTAAAGGAGTTCATTATCACTAAGCCATTATTATATGAAATGGTAAAGGGACTTATCTAAGAAAAAGAAGATAAAAAATATGAGCAGTAAAATGACAACAAACTTACAACTATCAACAAATGACCCTAAAAGAAAAGACAAATAATGAAAACAAAAACTAAGCAAACAACTAGAACAGGAACAGAATCAGAGAAATGGACATCACATGGAGAGATTTCAGTGCAGAGGGGGGAGGAAAGAATAGAGAGGAAAAGGTCCAAGGAAGAAGAAGCATAATTAGTAGGCATAAAATAGACAGGGAGATGTCAAAAATGGTATAGGAAATGGAGAACTCAAAGAACTTATATGTACAACCCATGGACATGAACTAAGTAAGGGGGCGGATGGTGGAGGGTGGGGGGGTGTAGGGCAGAAAGGGGACAAAGAGGAAGAAATTGGGAAAACTGTAGTAGCATAAGTAATAAAATATACTTAAAAATAAATAAATCCTTGGTTGTCAGACTTAAAAAAAAAACATATGATTGAAGTGATACATATAACTTTATGGTTATCTCCTTTAGATAAGAAGCCTGTCTTGAACTTGCCTCTTTTCTGGCTGGCTAGAGAACGGTAACCACTGGAACAACCTTGGACCAGAAAAAAAGAAACACATTTGCAATAACAGAGACAACACACCAACCAATGTACCTGGTTGACCGTCAGAAGAAAAGAATCTACCATTATTCCCCAAACCACCTGCCTAACTTTGGACTACTTACATGAGAGAGAAATAAACTTTTATCTCATTTGTACATCTGTATCATAAGTTCTTTTGTTGCAAAAGACCAATTTCCCTAATGAATACAGACATGTTGCCATAACAGACTTTCAGAGAAAATGCAGAGTTAGCCAAGTAGACATGGGAGGTAATAACTCTCATCCCAGGATGAAAAGCTGACTCTCCATGTCATGCGATGCTGTAGTAGTGGTTAAATTCCCACATGTAGTCTCTTGGAAGTCAAGTGATATTCCTACCAAAAGTGACAATATTTTAGGAGAACTCTTTGTTAATTGTGAGAATTTCAAAATGTGAAGTCTACTCTTTATGATAACCAATAAAGTACAACATAAAAGAGAAAAAAACACTAGTCTAGGATTTCCCAGCTGGAAGAAGATGGAGAACACATGTTTAATGAACTGAAATTGCTAAAATCTAAATCAAGAAATAAATAGATGTCATGCCAAACTGAATTCTGCACATCACCCCTCACTGTGTATGTTATCAATGCTTTTATTATTGAACTATGGGATCTTGAATATTGAAATAGGATCTGGGAGGGATTAGAGAAGAAGGAAACCCACCCTTCACGTTCTTCCAATATACCTCTGTCTCTGCCCCCTCTACAAACATATTATAATGCCTCCCATTATAATGTTTAGAACAAAGTTATGGGTTAGAAGGAAGAGACCTAGAGAAAACTAGAGATGAAGGACTCTGAGACATTTTTCCTAAACCTAGTATTTTGTAAGCATTTCATGATTCATTGATACTCTAGTACTAGAAAAGATAAGCACCGAAGTATAAAAACTTCATGAATATCATTCATCTGGATATTTGGATTACTAAATTTGGGTATGAAAAAGGCCTTAGCAAGTGGAATCATATTAAATGAAATTGGCAGGTAATTCACTAAGATTTTACAGGACTGTGTAATGACTAATTTCTCTGTCATGTTAGCTAGGCTATCATGCTCAGCCTTTGTTCAAACACCAGTGTAGATATTACCATGAAGGTATTTTTTAGATGTGATTCATATTTAAACCAGTAGACTTTAAGTAAAGCAAATTGCCTCCATAATATAGGTTGGCTTTATCTATTAGCTGAAGCTCTGAAGAGAAAAGACAGGTTTTCCTAAAGAAGAAGCAATTCTGCCTCAAGATCGCAATATAGGAATTGTGCCTGAGTTTTCCTTCTGCTTGCCTACCCTGCAGAGTTCAAACTCAAGATTACAATAACAACTCTTAACTGAATCTCCAGCCTGCTGGAACCCACTACTGATTCCAGACTTTCTAGTCATTTCACTGATGTGAGCCAATTGCTTAAAATCAACCTGCCTCTTCCTCTCTCTCTCTCTCTCTCCCTCTCTTTCTCTCTCTCCCCCCCTTTCTCTCCCCCTCCATATCTATATATCTATATCTAATCTATCTATCTACATCCTGTTTCTCTTGAGAACTCTAACACAGGTTGTAACACTAGTAAAAAAAATGCAATCCTGGCTTACTATGGCAAAAAATGTAAAAATAAATGCAAATATTACTATATCGCAATAAGAATCACCCCACCTTTTCTCCCTGATCTAGAGAAACTCTTGATTTTTATTCTTTCACACAACAATAAATTTTTCAAAAAACTAAAGAATGATTCCTCTCCTTTCCCTGGAAATTTAGCTGTCCTAAATGTCTTTCCCTGGGTTCTCATCCTTCCAAAATTACATTTGCTTTATCTTATAATCAAATCCATGGTAAGGAGGGAGCAGGCTAATATAGTAAATCCTGTCTTTCCCCTGTACTATCTGAAAATGGTGACTCCTACTTTTGTTGGAGTCATCTGAGCCATAGCTAAATAGAGAAGAAAGTCATTTGGTCTGGAGGGGCCTGATAGCACCATCAAATCACATCGTGGAGGCACTTTCTTTTCTGCACACATATAGATAATCATAACTGCTAGACTCACATCCAATAGATGCTCAATAAATTACAGGCAATTCCTAGAAACCAAAGTATTTCCAGCCAAGTAACAAGACTCAGAAGCCAAAAATATGTGAAATTTTGATTTGTTAAGGGACCCAGGAGTTTCCCAGCAGTTTCAAAAATACTCCCAGGAAATCAAGTCGCTTTGGATTAATTTATGTCCAGGTGACAGGTTGAATCCACATCCATATGGACCTAAATTCCTCCATCACATTGTTTCAGAAATATCCATGACATCTACAAAAACAAAGTAATACTGGAGCAGGCAAAACCTCTCAGGTTCCTTAAAAATTAAAATATCATAAATCCTATGACAACTAAAAAACTAATACTTTAAGATTCAAGTATGGCATGTGATAAAAATTAACAATATTACTTCCTCTACATTTCAAACTCAAAGTAACACCAATAAAGACAAATTTAAAATTACAGAAAAAGGTAAATCACTAACAGGAAATAATAGGTTCGAATTCTGTTTCTAGCAACTTTGAAAGACATGAAAGTACAAAACCTACCAGTATCATATACCTCATACAGTGAAATAGCATTTTTAAATATCATTTTAATGTTTATTTGAACAAGGGAAGATAGTCAAGGATTTCTTCAACTACTAGAAACAACAACAAAAACCATCAAATTAACAAGGACAAATACATCCCAGAATAGGAGTTTTCCCAGTACTATTTACCAATCCTTAACAAACTAGAGATCTAGATTTACTAGGCTCACAGTTGGGGCACAAGAAACAAAATCTGAGACTTGAGTGGATCAAAGAATATCCACCAAAGCCAGAACCTCCAAAGAAAGGACACTAAGTAACTGAAAAAAATGTCCCTGCTTACCAAGCCTATGGAGATACTTGCCTGTTGTAGTTGTACCTCTGAGTAGAAGTCAGAGAAATTTAATGATCTTGATTTCTTAACCACAAACCTCATTCCCAAGTGTCTAAGGCAAGAATTCACACTTCGTGTATGGTCTAAAATATATATTCATGTCTGGCTATGTAGGTTAAAATGAACCAGGGTTGGCAGTAATACAGGTTTCTGAAAAATGTGAGACACAACTCACCTTAACAGATGTCACAAAAAAAGTCTCACAGTTAAGGCTTCAAGATTGGCTCACAGTGAAATATTACTAAATACAAACAACTAGAAGTGAGAGTCAAGAAATAAATCAAGGTACTGCCAAATAAGATTCTGAACAGTGATTGCTTTTCTAATAAGGAAAAGCCTACAAAATGAGTATACTTGATATATCTAAATAAAAGAGAGTATTGTTAAGTACAATGGAGAAAGATTTTATGGGAATTGACCAGAGAGATTTTTAGAATGAAGAAATGTAATATCTAGAATTAAGGACTCAAACTTTTGATTTAAAAACAGGTTAGATAAAAGTGAAGAGAAATTTGTGAATTCTGAGACACGTATAAATAAACTACCCAAAATGGAGCACAGAAGAACTAAAGAACAGAAAATATGAAAGTTAAGAGACAGGAAATAGAAAGATTGTAACATATGCGCTAACTTGGGTTTCAGAAATGAATAAGAGAAAAGATGTAGAAGAAATATTTGAGATGATAATGTTTGAGATTTTTCTTGATATGATGAGAGGCATGGAGCTTCAAATCAAAAACCTTAGTAAATCCCAATTAGAATAAGTAAAAAGAAACCCATATTAGACCTATAATAATGAAACTGCAGAATATCAAAGACAAAAGTTTTCAGATTTAAGATGGCAGTGAGATAGGTGGGAGCAGAGTCCACTTCTCCTTGCGCACGGGTAGAACACCTAGCCGATCGTCTGAGGAACACAGTGAACAGCCAACGGTATCCCAGCATATATGAAGGTTGGAGACCAAAACTGTAGAGAACATTAAAAAATCATATGGTAAAGAGATTACTTTGGGACAATAAGGTTCCTGGAACCAGTGCTGGGTCTGCTGCAGGATTCTGGGGAGAGAGCCAGGTGAATGGCTGCCTCCCCAGCCAAACAGGGAGGTTTGGGCAACACCAGGTTGGACCTGGATGCTTGAAGTCACTGGGGGGAATAAGGACAAAGTGGCAAATGCACAGGGGCAGTGTGCAACCGCTGAGACTGTGGACATAGCCTGGGAAGAGTTGAGCCATGATGGACCCTAACCTGGATAGTCCCATGTCTCATTGGAGAGTTGGGCTGTGTGAGAGGCCAAGTGCTTGCTTGAAGCAGCAGGCTTGAACAGGAGGAATATTTCAAAAAGGAAAAAAAGAGGCACTCGGTGGCTAGTTAGGGAATGCTCCCACAGCAGCCACCCCTACCTCCCCTGGCTGCACCCATGCAGCCTCTGCAGCCTTCACCAGGAGCCTGCTTCTGCTGCCAGGACCATGGCTGCACCCCTACCCCTACCCACTGCCACAGCAGGGGAGAGCAACCAACAGCACCCGTGACCCCAGTGATGCACCACAGACCCAGCTGCCCCCCCCAATCCCGCACCTGTGGCTGCCACCATGGCAGCGGAGGGCAGCATGCACCCAACACCCCTGCCCCATGACTGTGCTCCTACTGTAGCAGCAGAGGCTAAGCACTCGCACTTGCAGCCCCAGGAAGGTACAAGCCTAAAACTGAGGGCTAGCAGCTGCCGATCTTGCCCCCACAGTGGAGGTCACATGCGCATGCCCACAGCCCCAGGGGGGAACACGCCTGACACTGCAGCCCATAGGATTTGGGTGCCAGACCCACCCCCTGCAGCACCAGAGGAGGCACAGGCCTACGTCTGCCACGCAGCCACGGTGGTGCCCCGCCCAGTGGGAGCCCAACTGGCTCGCTAATAGAAAGGTGGAGGTGCCCCAGCAGAGGAGAGCTGCAGGGCTCTGGGAGTCAGCAATCCCCAGAAAGACAACTCAGTGGGGGAACTGAACTACCCTGAAGGGACTCTGAGAGTCCCTAGCATCTAGGACAACAAAGAGCCCCTAGTGTGAGTTGCCCCTAATTGGTGCACCTCAAGGACAGTGCAATTGGTGGACTGAAGGCATACGCTGGGTACAAAAGGGCACTGGGGGCCCAGAAGTGAACTGAGGAACTGGGCTGGAGGCTGGGCAACTGCGAAGAGTGTGGCTCAGAAGGGAAGAAAAGGAAAACCAATTTCCCCTCAGCCTGCTGCAGCTAGGAAGACCAGCAGAACTGGCTTGGCCAATTTAAAGGCAGCAGGAGGCTCTTTTTTTATTTTTTCCTTTAATTCCTCCTTCCTTCCTTCCTTCCTTCCTTCCTTCCTTCCTTCCTTCCTTCCTTCCTTCCTTCCTTCCTTCCTCCCTTCCTTCCTTCCTTCCTTCCTTCCTTCCCTCCTTCCTTCCTTCCTTC
>VMDR010014481.1:0-11151 GCA_007922815.1 Macrotus californicus | reverse complement strand
TATATTTGTATCATTATTATATTTTCATTATGCTTACATCTTTTATTTTATTAGTATTTTTCTTTCTCTTTACTCTTCTTCACTTGGTTTGTTAAACTGCATTGTTTCACTGGTTTCCTTGGTCTCTCTTTCATAATGTATTTTTAATTTTCCAACTTTAACTTCACTTGTACTCCAGTAGCACACTACTGCAGGTCGTGTACTTCTTATTCTTGTTACAGGTCACATAGATTCTATCATGTGATTGTTACTCCATAACTATTGTAAATAATTGCTGTTCCATATAGTTGTAAATACTACACAGCACCCCTCCCAGATCTTAGCTCACTTCACTGTTTCCTGAACTTTATTACTATTTTGGTTAACTCTGTTCTCTCACACACTACACCTATTTTCTATCCTTTACTCTCATTTTACCTCATAATCTGACCTCCCACAAGTTCACTGCTTTCTAGATCCAACTCACAATCCTTCCCCTCCCAACAACAGTCTTAACTCCTTTCCACCCTTTCTAAAAACTGTCTAGTTGGGTGAAATATCATGCTTAACACTATATGTATACAAAGGATCTCCTATCTCATCTCTACAGGTTGGTACTTTAAATACCATAGAATATACTCCCACAGTCTTAAACGATTTTACCTTCCCCCAAGAACCAATCACAAAAAACAATAGGTGGGAGCTGTGAACACGAGTATACCTGCTGGAGGAGGAAACGCACCAACAAAGGAAACAACAACAGATAACAAAAGAAGGTGAAGGAGGGAGTGGAAGCGATACTAACCTCAACCCAGGACCAATCTGGAAGTACAACTAAATGGTGGAGAAATTACTCAGAACAAACAATCAAGCAAGAATGAGAGAGAAGCCTCAAAACCTCATATACACAGAAGAACCAGCTTCAACATAACCTGTCCACACCTGCACAACTGAATACAAGATGTGGGGGACTGAGGGACTCTCAGTTAACCAACTGGAGGGAAGGACTCACCAAAGAAAGACTGAACAACAATCAAAACCCAAAGACATAAAGAGAGCCAACATAAACAACAGCCCAAGACCAGCAAGCTCAGGAGATCAAGGAGACTGAACCAGTGAATATCACAGGGCTTCTACCATAGAAGTTCACACCATAAACCCAGGGAGTCAGATCACATCAATTTAAGAAGCAGAGGCTAACAAGAACAGTCTCACAAACAATGGGCAGACAAAGAAACAATCCCCAAATGAAAGGAAAGGAGGAAACCTCAGAAACAATGCTAAATGAAATACAGGCAAGTCAATATTAGATATTGAGTTCAAAGCAATGAGGAAGCTCAATGAGCTCACAGAGAATTACCAAAAACTACAGGGAAACTACAATGAACTCACTGCAAACTATATCAACATGCAAAAAGGAAATACAAATTATCAATAAGGGCCAAGAGGAAATGAAGAATATAATTTATGAACTGAAGAACACAGTAGAAGGAATTAAAAGCAGGCTCGATGAAGCAGAGGATCAGATAAGCGAGCTGGAGGACAAGATAAAAAAACACACCCAGAATGAGCAACAACAGGAAAAGAGGCTCACAGAGAATGAAGAGGGATTAAGGGAAATGCAGGACAACATGAAACATAACAATATCCATATAATAGGGATACCAGAGGGAGAAGAAGAAGAGCAAGGGATAGAAAACCTGTTCGAAAAATTAATGATGGAAAACTTCTCGAATTTGACAAGAGAAAAAGTCACACAAATCCAGGAAACACAGAGAGTCCTAATGAAGAGGAACCCAAGGAGGCCCACTGCAAGACATATCATAATTAAAATGGCAAAATTCCAAGACAAAGAGAGAATATTAAAGGCAACAAGGGAGGAAAAGGAAGTAACATACAAGGGGGCCCTGATAAGACTATCAGCTGACTTCTCAATGGAAACGCTCCAAGCCAGAAGGAAATGGCAACAAATACTCCAAGTAATGAGAACCAGAGGCTTGCAACCAAGACTTCTCTATCCAGCAAGGCTCTCATTTAAAATGAAAGGCCTAATAAAGAGCTTCTTGGGCAAAAGAAGCCTCAAAGAATATACCACCTCCAAACCAACTCTGCAAGAGATGCTAAAGGGTCTGCTTTAAGAACAGGAAGAAAAACAGTGAAAGAGAGAGCAACACAGGTACAAAAAATGACAATGAATAAGTACCTATCAATAATAACCTTAAACATAAATGGATTAAAGGACCCAATCAAAAGACAGAATAGGTGAATGGATAAGAAAACATGACCCACACATATGCTGCCTTCAAGACACCCACCTCAGAACAAAACACCTACACAGACTTACAGTGAAGGGCTAGAAACAAATATTCCAAGCAAATGGACAGGAAAAAAATGCCAGCGTAGCAATACTGATATTGGACAAAATAGACTCCAAAAGAAGAGCCACAAAAAGAGACCCAGAAGGGCACTTCATAATACTCAAGGGAAGAGTCCATCAAGAAGAAATAAACACTGTAAACATAAATGCACCCAACATAGGAGCACCCAAATATATAAAGAAAACATTAGAGGACTTCAAGAAAGATATTAACAGCAACTCAATTATAGTAGGGGATCTTAACACCCCACTGTCAAAAATGTACAGATCTTCCAAACAAAATATCAACAAAGATATTATGGCATTGAACAAAGCCCTACATGAAATGGACTTAACTGATATATAGAGAGCCTTTCATCCCAAAGAAGCAAAATACACATTCTTTTCAAATGCACATGGAACATTTTCAAAGATAGACCACATGATACGTCACAAAACAAGCCTCAAGAAATTCAAGAAAATTGAAATCATATCACGCATTTTCTCTGCCACAAGGGACTGAAACTAGAAACTAACCTCAAGGAAACAACCCCAAAACACTCAAACTCATGGAGACTGAATAGCATGCTATTAAACAATGAATGGGTCAACAATGAGATCAAGGAAGAAATCAAAATGTTTCTGGAAACAAATGAAAATGAACACACAACAATCCAAAACTTATGAGACACAGCGAAGGCAGTCCTGAGAGAAGTTTATAGCGATACAGGCCTACCTAAAAAAGATAGAAACATTTCAAATAAACAACCTAACCCAATGCCTACAAGAACTAGAAGAACAACAACAAAGACAGCACACAGCAAGTAGAAGGAAGGAAATAGTCAAGATCAGAACAGAATTAAACAACATAGAGACTAAAAGCACAATTTTAAAGATCAATAAATCCAGGAGCTGGTTCTTTGAAAAGATAATTAAAATTGAAAAGCCTTTAAGCAGACTCATCAAGAAAAAAAGAAAGAGGACACAAATACAATCAGAAATGAAAGAGGAGAAATTACAACTGATACCACAGAAATACAAAGGATTGTCAGAAATTACCATGAAGAACTATATGCCAAGAAATTTGAAAACATTGGTGAAATGGACAAATTTCTAGAAAAATATAATCTTCCAAAACTCAATGAAGAAGAAACAGAAAGCCTGAACAGATCAATAACAGCTGATGAACTTGAAGCAGTAATCAAAAAGCTTCCGACACACGAAAACCCAGACCAGAGGGCTTCACAGGAGAATTTTACAAGGCATTTAAGGGAGAGCTAACCCCCATCCTTCATAGATTATTCCAAAAAATTCAAAAAGATGGAAGATTCTAAAACTCTCTTTATGAAGCCAGCATCATCCTTATCCCAAAACCAAATAAAGACATAACAAAGAAAGAAAACTTTAGGCCAATATCGATGATGAACATAGATGCTAAAATACTTAACAAAATACTGGCAAACCACATCCAGCAATACATTAAAAAGGTCGTATATCACTTCCGGCCAAGATGGAGGCATAGGTAGACACACTGTGCCTCCTCCCACAACCAAAAGAAGGACAACAACAAATTTTAAAACAAAAGCCAACCAGAACTGACAGAAAATCGAACTGTATGGAAGTCTGACAACCAAGAAATTAAAGAAGAAACCTTCATCCAGACCGGTAGGAGGGGCAGAGAGGACTCGAGTGGCGGAGTGATGGCTGGCAGATTGGGGAAAGGCGTGGCTGCCCGGGAGAGTTGGAGGCTATACCCCGGGCATCCCACTCCCTCATGAGGATAAACTGGTAGGAACAACTGGGGAGTGAAACAGACCGCACAACCCAGAGTTTCAGCTCCAGGAAATAAAGCACAAAAGCCTCTGATTGAAAACTCCTGTGGGGGTTGAGGCGGTGGCAGCGGGAGAAACTCCCAGACTCACAGGAGAGCTCATTGGAGAGACCCACAGGGTCCTAGAGCATACATAAGCTCTTCCACCAGGAATCAGCACCAGAATCAGCACTGCAGGGACCCAATTTGACTGTGGGTAGCACAGAAAGTCACTGAAAACTGACAGAGAGCGGAGCAACCGCCATTGTTCCCCCACATACTGCGTCACAACACAGTGACATGGCCACCCCGCCCCACACTGGTGAACACTGAAGGCTCTGCCCCTTACTACGTAACAGGCGCGCCAAGACAACAAAAATGGCCCAAATGAAAGAACAGATCAAAGCTCCAGAAAAAATACAACTAAGCGACCAAGAGATAGCCAACCTATCAGATGCACAGTTCAAAACACTGGTAATCAGGATGCTCACAGACTTGGTTGAATTTGGTCGCAAATTAGATGAACAAATTAAGGCTACAATAAGTGAAATGAAGGAAAATGTACAGGGAACCAACAGGGATGGGAAGAAAAACGGGACTCAAATCAATGGTGTGGACCAGAAGAAAGAAAGAAACATTCAAGCACAACACAAACAAGAATTCAAAAAAATGAGAAGAGGCTTAGGAACCTCCAGGATGTCTTCAAACGTTCCAATATCTGAATCATAGGGGTGCCAGAAGGAGGAGAGGAAGACCAAGAAATTGAAAATTTATTTGAACGAGAACTTCCCCAATCTGGCAAAGGAAATAGACTTCCAGGGAGTCCAGGAAGCTCAGAGAATCCCAAAGAAGTTGGACCCAAGGAGGGACACACCAAGGCACATCATAATTACATTTCCTAAGATGAAAGATAAAGAGAGAATCTTAAAAGCAGCAAGAGAAAGGAGACAGTAACCTGCAGAGGAGTGCCCGTCAGACTGTCAGCTGATTTCTCAAAAGAAACCTTACAGGCAGGAAGGGGCTGGCAAGAAGTATTCCAAGTCATGAAAGGCAAGGACCTACATCCAAGAATACTCTACCCAGCAAAGCTATCATTTAGAATGGAAGGGCAGATGAAGTGCTTCCCAGATAAGGTCAAGTTCAAGGAGTTCATCATCACCAAGCCCTTATTCCATGAAGTGTTAAAGGGACTTATCTAAGAAAAAGAGATCAAAAACAGGAACAGTAACATGACAACAAACTCACAGCTATTAACAACTGAACCTAAAACAGAAACAAAAACAAACTAAGCAAACAACTAGAACAGGAACAGAATTACAGAAATGGAGATCACATGGAGGGTGACCATCAGGGGAGTGGGTGGGGAGAGAGGGGGAAAAGGTACAGGGAATAAGAAGCATAAATGGTAGGTAGAAGATAGACAGGGGGAGGTTAAGAATAGTATAGGAAATGTAAAAGCCAAAGAACTCATATATATGATCCATGGACATGAACTAAAGAGTGGAAGTGTGAGGGGAAGGGGTGTGCAGCGCAGAGGAGATGGGACAACTGTAATGCCATAATCAATAAAATATATTAAAAAAAAATTGTACATCATGATCAAGTGGGATTCATCCCAGGGATACAAGGATGGTACATATTCACAAATTAATAAACGTAATACACCACATAAAAAAAGAAGGAAAAATCACATAATCATATTAATAGATGGAAAAAAAAGCATTTGATGAGGTACAGTACCATTTATCATGAAAACACTTAGCAAAGTGTGAATAGAGGGAGCATTCCTCAACATGATAAACACCATATATGAGAGACCTACAGCCAAAATCAGACTCAATGGGAAAAAACAGACTTTTCCCACTAAGATCAGGAACAAGACAAGGATGCCTGCTTTCACTACTTTTATTCAACATAGTATTCAAAGTCCTAGCCACAGCAAACAGACAAGAAAAAGAAATAAAAGGCATCCAAACTGGAAAGGAGGAAGGAAAATTGTCATTGTTTGCAGATGACATGATAGTGTACATACAAAATCCTATAGAGTCCACCAAAACACTACTCCACCTAATAAATGCATTTGTCAAAACAGCGGGATACAAAGTCAATATTCAGAAATCAAAGGTACTTTTGTACATTAACAATGAAATATCAGAAACAGAAGTCAGGAAAAAATCCCATTTGATATAGCAACAAGAAAAAAAAAGTACCTAGGAGTAAACCTAACCAAGAATGTGAAAGTACTCAGAAAACTATACAACACTAAAGAAAGAAGTTAAGTAAGACACAAACAAATGGAAGCATGTACTATGTTCACGGATTGGAAGAGAAAATGTCCATACTACCCAAAGCTATGTATAGATTCAACGCAATCCTTACTGAAGTACCAATGACATATTTCACAGATATAGAACAAACATTTCAGAAATTTATATGAACCATAAACAACCCCGAATACCTGCAGCAATTTTGAGAAAGAAGAAGAAAATAGGGAGAATCACAATACCTGATATCAAACTGTATTACAAGTCCACTGTAATCAGAACAGCCTGGTACTGGCATAAGAACAGACAAAGGGACTAATGGAACAGAATAGAGAGCCCAGAAATAAACCCGAGTCTTTATGGTCAATTAATATTGAACAAAGGGGGCAGGAGCATAAAATGGAGTAAAAATAGCCTCTTCAACAAATGGTGTTGGGAGATCTGGACAGATACATGTAAAAACATGAAATTTGATCATCAACTTACACCATACACAAAAATAAATTCAAGGTGGATAAAAGACTTAAATATACACCACGACACCATAAAAGTCCTAGAGGAAAACATCGGCAGGAAAATCTCAGATATTCCATGCAGCAACATCTTCACTGATGTGTCCCCTAAAGCAAGGGACATAAAAGAAAGAATAAACAAATGGGACCTCAAATTAAAAAGCTTTTGCATGGTAAAAGAAAACAGCATTAAAATGAACAGAGAACCAACTATATGGGAAAACATATTTTCCAATGATACCTCGGACAAGGGTTTGATCTCCAAAATATATAAAGAACTCATATGACTCCACTCCAGGAAGGCAAAAAATCCAATTAAAAAATAGGCAAAAGACTTGAACAGACACTTCTCCAAGGAGGACATACAGAGGGCCCAGAGACATATGAAAAGATGCTCAGCATCACTAACCATCAGAGAGATGCAAATTAAAACCACCATGAGATACCACTTCACACTGGTCAGAATGGCCGTCATGAACAAATCAACAAATGAGTGTTGGAGACGATGTGGAGAAAAGGGAACCCTAATGCTCTGTTGGTGGGATTGTAGACTGGTGCAGCCATGGTGAAAAACACTATGGAATTTCCTCAGAAAACTAAAAATGAAATTGCCCTTTGACCCAGCAATTCCACTGCTGGGATTTTACCCTAAGAGCCCTGAAACACCAATCCAAAAGAACTTATGCACCCTAATGTTCATAGCAGCACAATTTACAATAGCCAAGTGCTGGAAGAAATCTAAGTGCCCATCAGTAAACGAGTAGATCAAAAAACTATGGTACATTTACACAATGGAATTCTACGCAGCAGAGAGAAAGAAGGAGCTATTACCCTTTGCAACAGCATGGATGGAACTAGAGAGCATTATGCTAAGTGAAATAAGCCAGGCGGTGAGGGAGAAATACCATATCATCTCACCTTTAACTGGAACATAATCAACAAAAGAAAAAAGCAAACAAAATATAATCAGAGACATTGAAATTAAGAACAATCTAACAATGGCCAGAGGGGAAGGGGGAGGGGGTAGTGGGGGGAAGGGTTTCCATGAACCACTATAAAGGACACTTGGGTATAACCAAGGAGGGGGGAGTGGGAGCAAGGGATGGAGGTGGGATTGGCTGGGGTGGGGGAAAAATGCAGACAACTATAATTGAACAACAAGTAATAAAGTCTTTTTTAAAAAAGATGATAACTGAGCTGAAAATATCCTATCAGTAATATCACAGCAGTAAAAAACAAAAACAAAAAAAAGAAAAAAATTAATCATTTAATTTTACCTGCATCTTCCAAGCACATATCCTACCTGGCCACCCTCACACCACATATTTCATCAGGAGCCTTAAAATATCAGAAAGATTAGGTTGGATGACTGAATAAATGCTTTTATCTTTCTATCTTTTTATAGCATTCCTTAAGAAGTGGTTGCCTAATTCAAATCTAGTTTGCCAGTTACATAAAACTCCCTGTCCCACCCCAACTCTTAGATCAGTATTATTGACTTTTTTCCTTTGCTTGAGGCTCTGATATGGCCTTACACCAGGTTGTTAACTGATCCTTTAATACTTTGTTCATTATGCTGGGTTTTTTTGTTAAAATTTTGTTTTTGAAAAACATTAAAATATTATGTCTTGATTTATGAGATTTTTGGTGTCCTCTTAAATTGTGCACCTGTGTCAAGTAACTCCCTTTTCTTGCACTAGTACCAACCCTATAGCTTTTGTTACTTCCTGAAGGAATAGCCTGCTACCAGCAGAAGAGGATATCTCTGTCTACCCTGCACTTGAACCTCCTGTCCTTGCACAAACAGGAACTGCAAGAGGGAGGGAGAGAATAAATTATCTTAAAGCAGATTCAAAGACAGGTCATTGAAGACATTTACATAAACAAATTTAAACATTGTCATTTCTGAAACTCATTACTTGTTTATAAAAATATATTATGAGTTTCAAATACATTTCAAGAAAAACACTCTATTTTAAAAATTACTTTAACTTTTTAATCTGGTACTGACTTCGGCCCATGGGGTCTATGTGTTGTGGATGCGACGAACAAATTCACACAGACTACAGAAGTCCTATGGAGAAAAAGGGATGGCATGGCCACTCTCTGAGTAAGAGAGGGCCCTGATTCCTGCCTTAGACAGACTTTTATTGATTTTCTGGACACACTACATGTAGGATGGTCCTTATTTACTATGCGCAGGTTTGCTTTAGATGGTTACCTTTTACAGATAACAAAGGTGAGGAAGTTGTTAATTACTACAAAGAAAAGAGATATTTGCAAATGCAAAGGGAAAGGTAGTTGAACTGGTTACACTCCATACTTGGGAGGTTTAGCATAAGTTTTAGGAAGTTTTTTTAAATATGTGCAGTAAACATTTGATGCCTCAATTCAGCATGAGGGAGTTTTATCAAAAGCAAGCCTCAAAGCAGCCCAGGTACAATGCAGGCCTGATTCCCCACTGGAAAACCAATCCATAGGCTTGGTTTCCTGTCGCGGTCCTGTCCAGCAGGACCGAATGTTGTTGTGGAATGCTTGTCCTATATCCCCGGACAAGTAATGAACAAATTCACATGGACTAGAGAAATCCGGTGGAGAAAAGGGATAGTTTGGCTGCTCTCTCGGTGATAGAAAGGGCCCACCTGGCCACTCTTTCAGTGAAAGAGAGGGCTCAAGGGGCCACTCTCCCACAGACAGAGAGGGCCCTTACCCCTCTCCTGGACAGGCTTTTATTGACACTCCAGGATGGTTCTCATTAACTATGCACAGGTTTGCTTTGGATGAATACTTTTTACAGATAACAGAGGAAAGAATGTTGCCAGTTACTTCAAAGAGAAAGGTCATTTACAAATGTAAAGGAGAGAGGGCTGAGTTGTTTACACTCATGCTTGGGAAGTCTAGCACAAGTCACAGTAAACTTTTGCTGTCTCCATCCCAGGTGAGGGAATTTTTGCAAGAGCAAGTTTAAAAGCAGCCTAGGGACAATGCATGCCTGATTCCCCACGGGAGACCTAGCCACGGATGTTCCCTGCATGTCATACATGTCTGTCTGTGTTCAGAACCAGAGCTGAGCCATAGGTCACATTGCACACGAATAGGTTCCCTATAGTTTCCTGTGTGCCAACACGCTCCCTGCTGTCTTTCCAAGTCAGAGGCTAGGCTACGTTCGCCACGCCAAGAAGATAGGTTCCCTATATTTATCAGTCCTACTTCCAAGATTATAATCAACTTACAATTAGCAAAGACATTTAAAAGATAGAAAAATGTGATATTACAAACCAGAGAACTATTTAATTTCATGTGGGCTTTCCTATAACTGCACTCATCCTCAGCCTTGAATCAAACAGTTTGGCCATATGTAATGGAAATGGGTCACATGTATTTGAAGCTCTCTCTCTAGTGTGATTCTCTAGAATTTCTATTTGATTTGTCAGTGGCTTACTTTTTATTTCCTGAGTGTAGCTCACAAATCTGACATGTTCCATATCAACATTAGTATTCTTCAATTCAATAGGAAAAAACCCAATATGTGGAATCTGGACAATGGTTCCTTTTTGTACATACAAAAGGTATCTTCATCTCCTCATCTCCAAAATGGAGGTTTTGGACAAAAAGGTCATTTATATATTTTGCCATTTTCACATCCGATGATCAAGTGGTTCTACTCCACATACACCTTAGACCTTATGAAAGACTTAGCTCAAGTTGGCCTTACTGGTACTGTCTTTTCATCTCCTCTTTTCTATGTAATACTAAGCTACATTTTGAAATATCTTTAACTAAAATTGATAACTTAAAAATAATTGCAGGATTTCTAATCATAGCAAAAGTTTTGATTTCATGGTAGGCCCCCAACGTGTCTCAAATGATCTTTACTGTACTTTGTTATGTTCATGTTCTATTTTTAAATTGTGTCTTTCTTTAACCATATTCCCTAAAATGTCCTATCTCAGAATGCTTTCCTTTCACATTCAGAGATTTGTAAGCACACAGAAGAATTAACATAGTGCTGATGACATTTGTTATTTTTCCTTTTCTCTCTTTCCCTCTCTTTCTTCTCCCTCCCCCTTTTCTCTATTCTCTTATATTCCTTCGCTCACTTTTTCCACTTTTTCCCTTTTTCCCTCATTAATATCCCTTTTTTTTTAATTACTTTATTGTTGTTCAATTACAGTTTGAATTTTCCCCCCATCACTCTCCCCACACCCCAGCCAATCCCACCCCCCTCCC
>VMDR010014480.1:0-23483 GCA_007922815.1 Macrotus californicus | reverse complement strand
GTGGGGTATGTTTTATATATGTTGTGTGTTCATTTTCATTTGTTTCCAGAGACTTTTTGATTTCTTCCCTAATCTCATTGTTGACTCATTCATTGTTTAATAGCATAGTATTCATTCTCCATGAGTTTGAGTGTTTGTGGGGGGGGGGGTTCCTTGAAACTGGTTTCTAGTTTCAGTCACTTGTGGTTGGAGAAAATGCTTGATATGATTTCAATTTTGTTGAATTTGTTGAGGCTTGTTTTATGTCCTATCATGTGGTCTATCTTTGAAGATGTTTCATGTGCAATTGAAAAGATGTGTATTTTGCTTCTTTGGGATGAAAGGCTCTCTATATATCAGTTAAGTCCATTTCATCTAGGGCTTTGTTCAATGCCAGAATATCTTCATTGATATTTTGTTTGGAAGATCTGTCCATTTTTGAGAGTGGGGTATTAAAGTTCTCTACTGTAATTGCATTGCTGTTAATATCTTTCTTGAAGTCCTCCAAGGTTTTCTTTATATATTTGGGTGCTCCTATGTTGGGTGCATATATGTTTGCAATGTTTATTTCTTCTTGGTGGATTGTTCCTTTCAGTATCATGAAGTGACCTTCTAGGTCTCTTTTTATGGCTTTCTTTTGAAGTCTATTTTATCTGATATGAGTATTGCTATGCCGTGTTGGTTTTTTTTTTTTCCCGTCCATTTGCTTGGAATATTTGTTTCCAGCCCTTCACTTTCAGTCTGTGTAGGTCTTTTGTTCCGAGGTGGGTCTCTTGTAGGCAGGGTATGTGTGGGTCATGTTTTCTTATCCATGTAGCTATTTTGTATCTTTTGACTGGGGCATTTAATCCATTTACATTTAAGGTTATTATTGATAGCTACTTATTCATTGCCATTTTTTTTTTTGTACTGGTGTTCCTCTCTCTTTCACTGTTTTTCTTCCTGTTCTTAAAGCAAATCCTTTAACATCTCTTGCAGAGCTGGTTTGAAGGAGGTATATTCTTTGAGGCTTCTTTTGTCCTGGAAGCTCCTTATTTGTCCTTCAATTTTAATTGAGAGCCTTGCCTGCATAGAGCAGTCTTGGTTGCAAGCCTCTGGTTCTCATTACTTTGAATATTTCCTGCCAGTCCCTTCTGGCTTGGAGCGTTTACATTGAGAAGTCAGCTGCTAGTCTCATCAGGGCTCCCTTGTATGTTACTTCCTGTTCTTATAAACATTTTTTTAAACTCAGTATCTTGTAGATTGCTTGCCTCCATTTTATTCAGTTCATTTTTCTGTAGATTTCTCTTGTTTTCTCATTTGGGGCATGTTTCTTTGTCTCCCCATCTTAGGTGCCTCTCTGTGTTAGTTTCTGTGTATTACATAGATCTGCTATGACTCCCAGTCTTGGCAGGGTGGCCTTATATAGTAGGTGTCTTGTGAGACCAAATGACATATCCTCTTTTACACCTGCACTAGGCACTCCAGGAATGCCCGTTGTGTGGATTTTGTGGCTCTCCTGTTGTAGCTGAGTCTTGATTGTTGCATGAGGTCAACCTTAGGCTGGCTGACTGTGAGTATTGATGCCAACCACAGTGTATGTGTGGCTGTGCAAGTGCTGCACACAAAGAGCAGAGTTTGCCTCAGCAGGGACTGGTGCTTGCCAAGACCTCCTTTTAGATGTGTCACTTGTGGAGCTAATTGGATCCTACTCTGATGTTATCTGAAACTTGCCCTTGGTGTGTTGATTCCAGAGCCTCTTGGGAGGAACTCTGGTGCAGATGAATGTCGGACACTGCCTGAGACTGGCCCTGGGCAACCTGTTTTGAGCTCTAACGTAATCCACAGTTTTTGGCTGCCTCTGCTTGGCCTGGGTATGTATGGGAAAGTCAAAACTGTGCACCAAAGCTAGCATCTACCAGTACTGAGCCAGAGGCAGGTTAGCAAAAGGCTCAAGACAAGATTTTCCTCTGCCTGCCTCCACCTACTAGGTACTTATTAGGCTCAGTCACCAAAGAGATCCTGATAGTACTCAAATTTCATGAGGTGGGTTCCCAGTGAGTCACTAGGTAGGAGGGAGTGGTGTTCACTAGACTGATACAGATTCAAATTCAGTGTCAGTGCTGGATCTGAGACCACTCAGCAAAATTCCTAGAGTACACCAAAGCTAACTGCCACTTGCAGACTTTTGTGGTGGGGTCAGGTCTCAGGGAGTCATCATCGGGAGGTCAGCAGAGTTTATCAGGCCCAAACAGACCAAGATTTGGCCAAGTGAAGGGAAGGATCTGAATAAATCAGGTGTGCAAGGGAAAAATGGCCACTGCCTTAAAACCACACAACTCAATATGTCCCAAATTTTGTCTCTGCATGATGGGGCTGTCTAGAGTCAGGAGGGTGGGGCTAGTGGGTCTTCCATGGGTTGGGGGCAGTGCCAGTCAGGCTTATGAGAAGGTGGCCCCAGAGCCACACAACTGTTTTTGATATTCTCTGAATCTGTCCGGACTTCTACACCATAGACCCAGGCAGCTGATTCCTCTGAATGGTGTGAGCTCACCAGGGCAAGTTAACAGGGAGTCAGGAGGATGGGGCTATTGTATTCCTCCAAGCTGATGCCATATGGAAGGGAGTGCTGGACTCAAGGAAGACGGCATCTGTGGGGAGTGTGGGATAGAGACTTAGCTCAGGCACCCTGACTTCTGTCCCTTTAGCTCTCTCTCTGGAGCCACAAAACCCAGTCTTTCCTTGAGGACTCTATTCCACTTTGAGTCACCATCCCTCTATCAGAGCCCAGGGTGAGTGGCAGAGAATAATATTTTGTGTGCCAACACTTTAAGAGGCACCTGGGCTTCTAACAGACTCCCATCTCTCCCTGGTGACCAGAATCCCTGCTGGTTTTCACAGACAGATATTATGTAGACTCTTCTTCCTGGTTCTGGTGCTCTTGGCTGGTGAGCCTGGCATGGATTTAAAACCTCAAAGCTTCGCAGCTGAGATACCACTCTGGATTCTCAGGCACCCTACTTGGATGTGGGGTCAGCCCTTTTCATGTATTTGTCTTTCTTACCTTCTTAAATTAAAAAACAGACTGGTTGGTTCTCAGTTTTCAAAAAAAAGTGAGTCAAGGCTAGTTTCATTCTTTTTTGCTTTTCCAAAAGCACTGTGGGAAGAATGTGGTAAACCCCTCTTATCCAGAGGTTTTCAATGTGGCTTCTTCTATAAATCCTTGGTTATAAGACTTGTGTTCAGTTGGTCTTCAGTTGGTTATTCAAGTTGATTTTTCTATAATTTAGTTGTAATTCTAGTTTGGTTGTGGGAGGGGGTGAGTGTAGCTTCCACCTCTTCCACTGCCATCTTGGATCTCCTTCATCTAATTTTTTAATAGGCTTTATTTTTTAGAGCACTTTCAGGTTCACAGCAAAATTGAATGGAAGATACAGATGACCTATATGCCCCCCTTCCCCCACACTCACAAAGCATCCCCATTATTAATACCTCTACCAGAATGGTGCCTTTGTTTCAACTGCTGAATCTATACTGACATGTCATCACCAGTTCATAATTTACATCAGGGTTTGCTCTTGGTGGTATATATTCTATAGATTTTGATAAAAGTATAATGATATGTATTATCATTGTAGTATCATGTAGAACAGTTCCACTGTCGCTCCATGCTCCACCTATTCTCTCCTCTCCCTATCTGCCTCTAGTCCCTGGCAATCACCGATCTTTGTACTGTCTCAATAGTTTAGCCTTTTCCAAAATGTCGTGTAGTTGGATTCCTGTAGTGCAGCCTTCTCAGATTGGCTTCAGCTATTTAGCAATATGCATTTAAGTTTCCTCCATGTCTTTTCATGGCTTGATAGCTCATTTTCTTGGGAGTGGAGTTAATAAATGCATAGGGCATCCTCCATGATGTCTTGTCTGTTGCCTACAACCACACCACCTGCTAACTTCTCTGTTTTCATGACAAAGGCATAAGAGATGCAGAGAATTTTTTAGAGTTCTGTCCTGTTGGGGAAAAATCCATTTGTTCATGTCCATTTTCGGCATCAGTCAGAGGAAAATTCTGTTGGGTATTTTTTTCCTTCTGTAAGCAACCTTCTAGAGAAGTTAATAAATCTCATTTTATTGTTGTTCCCTTCCTTCACTTGTTCTCATGAAGGCATTGCAGCCGGGTCCCTCCCTGGAGATGGCTTGGTAACTACTATATTCTTAGATTTCATATTGGACTGATTAGAAGACTTATAAAGATTGTATGAACTATACACCCTGAAAGAAGATATACCGGATGTCATCTTACAGATTTGAATGCTCTGAATTGGAGGAACCATACCACTCCAGGAGTTCCTTTCAGTCCATTTGGAGACAGAGCTTACTGTTACTTGGAAATGATCAGTGATGTGAAACTGTATTATATTTCCAAGATCTTATATCTTAGAAGCTTGTGCATCTGCATGAACTTTTTCATTTTATAAATGAGAAACTGAGACTAGAGGCCAGCCAGCTGAAGCCTGCCCCCCAGCTCAGCAGCAGGCCCAGGCCAGAGGTATAAAGTATGCCCTGTCATGCTTACTGGTTTTTTTTGTGTGTTTGTCTGGTTGGTTTTAGCTTCCTGAATCTTTCCTGGAGAGCAAGTCTTTAAATAAAAACTGAATGGCGTTAGGGCTCCTGTTGGGGACTGAAAGTGGCTGTGAGGAGATAGGAATGGGCCTCTGGATATAGCATGTTTGGACAGGAGGGTTTTTTCTTACTTGTTCCTGAGAAAAGTTAAATAAGAATGTGAAGAAATAAATTAGAATTCTAAACAGTAAGAGGCTTAAAGAGGTTTTAGTAAGTCCTGAAAGGTAAAAACTACAGAGCCCTCTCTATCTTTAGGAATGTGCTGAATTGCTCAGGTGATCAAGATGGTGGAATTCTACAGAAAGGGGCCTCCTTTACCCTGAGTCAGGAACATGGGCCTCTCAGGGGCTCTGGCTGCTGCTCCCACTCAAGCCGTAAGCGTTTTGCACCTGAGAGGGGAGGTGACATGCAGGACAAAAGGTCCAGCCACCAGCACATGGGCTTTTGCAAACCCCAGCAAATAACAAACAGCCCTTGCCTGGTTTGCTGACAGGTTTATTTCTGGAAGAGTTAAATGCAGGGCTAGCTCTAGGCAAAATCGTAAAAGTAGGTAAGTCTGCTGCTCCCAACACATTCTCCTCTTCCCCATTAGCAGCGTGCTGTCCCAACTGACACCCAGGGTCCTGAGCTTTCATTGCTGGCTTCGGCTTCAGGCCTTTCCCTTCCTCCCGCAGCAGCAGTTTCCCATTCCCTCCCCTTGCCCCAGGTCATCTTGGCCTCCCCCTGTGCCAACACAGTGGTGACTGCTAATAAATTAATTCAGTCACATTTCCCAGGTAATATCCTTTCACTTTAATGATGGCTGACTGAAGACAACTTAATGGGATTATTCAGATGGTAAAAATTTCTAGCACAGCCCAAAGAGGATGGTTGAGAGAGAGAGTAGGGGTAGGGCTGTGACCTCTGGGAAGCAATTGGTCCTTCTGGCTGAGGGACTAGTGGGAGAGATGACATGATATCTTGAAGGCTTTTCCCTGGCCCTAGATTCTAAGACAAACTCCACATGGGTCTGTTTTTTGACATTTTCCAAGTAACAAAATAGATGACAACAATGAACTGACCAAATTCTCTTATTTTATAGCCAAGTTTGTACACAGCACAAGTCTGTCCATGTGGTCATTCTTATGAGACACAGGTTCTTTGGAGGTTGCCCAGCTGTGGAGCACCTGGGTTAGGAAGTGGATGCTCTAATGACAAGGTTTTGAATGTTCTCAATCAGCTGCGTGATGCCAAGTTAGAGAGAGGGTTTTTTACTGCTCAGCCACCTTTTCTCTTCTTGCACTTCCTTCTTGGTCCTCTTTTTTTGGTCAGGGTGAAGGGAAGGGTGCTGCAGGAGACAAGGCAGCGGTGCTGAGACTCAGAACTCTCAGTTACTGTCATGTTACATTTTTAGTTTAAACTTTTTCCTCTGTACTTCTACACAATGGTTAAAGATGAGGATGGCATCATGGGCAATGACTTTTAACTGAGCTCCCTGAGAAGGAGGGACCTTGGTACTGGTGTCTAAAGTCTGCTGGGTCCCTGTTGCGATAGACACGGAAGCACCGCCGCAGTCCTTTGTGTCCTGGAATAGCCAAAGCCCTAGAAGTTTTCCTCTCTATTTTCACTCCTATGTGCTTACTGACTCAAATCACATGCTTTTGCGACCTGCTGTACTGCTTCAGAGGGTGTTACTCCCTGAGATTTGCGGCACCTTTGCCCATGGACAGCTCGAAGTGTAGGCTGATGTCAGCGACAAGTGGCTAAAATAGGATGGGTCCATTCACATCCTGTTTCTCTTCTCCCCAGCTGGCTGGATGTGTGGGTGTGTTGTGCCAGGACAAGGCCAGCAGCAACTTAAACAATTCCAGCTCAGGAGGCTGGTGATGAAGGTGCCTAAGAAAACTTGGAAAGAATGACAGTGAGGCAAGGAGGTGATGCCCCCACATTCCAGGCTGGAAAGCCACTTCCTCTCCAGAGATGACAACCTGAAGCTTGCACTCCATGGCAGTTGGTACACAATGGGGGATGGTAACTTCCCGAAAATGCCCAGACCCACCAAAAATAGTTACTACTTCTTCCTCCAACAAGCATACACACAACTCTTCAGGAAAATAGAGAGCATTTCATTTCTGTCAAGCTCTGTAATTTTCTTTGGGTAAACCAACTTGACAAAAACAAGATAGGTACCTTTGCAAGTCATTCAGACACATATAAAATAATCACAAGACTTTATTTTAGAAGCAGTCACAAAAATAGCTGAGGCATCCAGGAACAGTTTTAGGAGTGTCTGTGAATGATAATTAAATGTGAGTACCTCCCACATAGTGATAACTTCAAATGCAATGTTAGCAATTCAGTTTGTGACTTCGTCAATGTCAGGGAGGCCTGGGAAATTCTCAGTGCTGCACCAAGCACTTAAAAGTGCACTTGCATAAAAAAATGCTCTTGCATAAAAGTAGTCATTTTTGCCCTGGCTGCTCACCATTCAGAGAAGTGGTTTCCAGTACCTCAGGAATAGGGAACCTCTGGACTATTCACGTGAGGGCTCAAAGTGAGGTTAAAACTTTCAAGAACAGTCAACCAAAAAATCATAACCTCTTTTCAGACTTCTTTTTGGAAGAGAGGTTGGTGTTGGGCCTCATCTGCTTTCCAGTTCCCTTCCTGATGAGGATAAGGTGTGATGTTCTCAGCCCTTGGCTACTGGGAAAGGTGGCCTTGGCCAGGACCCTTGAGGCATTTCCAGAAGGGGATCCTCTTATCTGAGCCCCTGTCTCAGGCAGTTTTCACTGATGAGGCCAAGCTTCCAGCTTGGACACCTATATCCATGAGTTTGTCCCTAGAAACAGAGCCTTTGTTTGATCTCCTCTCCTTTCTCCCTCTTTTTTTCCCAGCTTTCCTTTCATTCCCTTGCATATTTGCCATCAATTTAAACCCTACTCTTCATTCAAAGCCAAATTCAAATTCCACTTCCTTTATAGAGCATTTATTGCCAGAGATAATAATAACAGAATAATACCTTACAAATAATAATGTTTTATGGATTTTGTACACATTATCTCATTAGAACAACCTAGAGTTTCGAAGCTCAGAAGCCTTAGAGGCCATCACACTATGATTTTGTGGATGAGGAAGTTAAGATCCAGGAGGCTGAGTATAGAAGATGTCACTGTTGTTGGCAGAGCAAGAAAGAGATCTGAGGTCTCTTGAACACCCAGACCAGTATTCTGTCCATCAATGTCTCTTTATGGGAGTCACCTGTCTGCATGTTACAGGTGAAATAACTGAGCTGAGTGACTCACCCAAGGTCACATGACCAGTCCAACCAGGCTTGTAGTCCAATGCTTTCAAGGAGACTGAGCTGCTGTCATGCCTATCAATCAATTCTTACTGCAGAAAGGCTCTGGGAGCCAGTAGGGCAAGTTTATTTCACCCTTCACATGACTCCGAGCCTTGCCACCTTGGGTTGTTATTATTAAAATATTTTGATCCCAATAAGCTCCTAGAGAATAAAGCCAGTATTTTATATCTCTTTAGGCTCTTGCTGCCCCATTTTACTGCTCCAGTAATTAGTGCAGGGCTTTGCATGGAGTAGGAGTTTGGTGTGTAATGAAGAGTGATGGTTATTTAACATTTGTATAACCTGGTTCAGACACAAAGCAAGGGAGGAAAGGAAAGGGCAGGAATCAGAGAGGAACAAAGACTTTTCTGCCTAGGAGAGGTTGGTGGGGGAACAGGCACACAGGGGAAGGTGTGGCTTTGCTTTCAAAAGGTGAAGGGCAGGGCTTGCAAGGTGAGCAAGGCTGTGAGAAGAGGCTGCTGTCACCTCCTTCCAGACCAGTCCTTCCTTACCTTCCAGGCAGGAAGGAATCTGTCCTGGCAGCTGCCAGGTCATACCAGCCATCTCTGTTCTTGTATCACTCTACATTCTCCACACACTGGAGCCAAAGTCACCACCTTTATGGGCCACATACCCACCCACTTCCATCCCCAGAGCTGCCCGAGTGAGCACAGGGGCCCAAGCCCTCATGCTGTAAGAACCTGGGGGCTGTGTTTAGTCCAAGGTTCTGCAGTCCCCAGGCCACATGTCCCTGGCCTTTATGCATTCTATTCCCAGGGGATCACAGCTCTGAGGGCTGCTTAGATAGCAGGAGCCTCCATAGAACACTTCTGAGGTCTTCTTGCCTACTTTTCTCACAAAGGCACCAGAGAGAACCTCTGGCAGTGACACTACCATCTCTGCCTCACAGCTGAGCTAAGGACCAACCAGAATGCCACATGTCACTGGTGACATCTGGAGATACTTTGGCCTTAGCTTCTCCTTTGTAGAATCTTACGCTGGTTCCCCACCATAGCCATTACTCTTTTCTTAATTGTATTTTTCAATAATAATGACCTTTGCTCATGTCTTAAGCTCCAGATCCTTGCTGGGGTATATTACAAACAGGTATGAAGGGTTACTGTTCTGCTAGGGTACTTAACAGGTTCCCAAGTTCCAAGCTGCAACTGATGGCTACAACCACAAAGCCCACCATGAGTCTCTTGACAACCTGTTAAGGGTGTGATGTGTTCAGTGTACTAAAGCACCTGCTGGGCTTGAACATTTCTCTAGAAGTTTTCTACTAAGTGTATATTATATGGGACACTTAAAACTCATTGATTTGTGTAGAAAATCATAATTATCCCTAAAGTAGAACAAAGTTCTACAGAAATAAGACTCAGTAGACTTAGTTTTTAATTGCAGGTATAGATTAGTTTTTTCACCTAAAACACAAATAAGTTAGATTAATCCCTCAAGATTACTTTTAATAACAAATATGTGATTTTGGAATCTAGAGAGGCAAGTAGTGGATGGGTTAAAGAAAAAAGCCCTGATTTTTGTCTATTGTTGGTACCAGGTTTTTGAAAATGCATGAGGCCTACTGCCACTTTAGTGGAAGGAAGGCCCTAAGGTTCCCAGTCAGTTAGGTTGAAAGATTGAAGAGTTCCTTGCCACACTCCTGACCAGGCCAGGTAGGTGGACTTGGACAGACCGAACATAGAATGACATACCCAGTACTATGGAGAGGACAGCCCAGTTGGAGTCCCCCTGCTGTGGGGGAGAGGGAAAGAGAAGGATCATCACTAAAGAGGGTCTGCAAGACCAGATTTGTGCATTCATTTTGACATTGAAAATGGCAGGCAAGTGTTCTCATCCTTTTTACTGGTTAGAAAGCAGAGGCTCCAGAAGTTAATGAACTTGTCTGAGGCATGCTACTTTCCCATTGAAGGTACATTTCTCTACACTGAGGTGCTAGCTTCTTGCCCCTTCCTTGCCTGTTGTCTCAATTTGGGCACACAGAGTCTGCTGCCAGGCTGGACTTCCTCACAGCCCCAGAGCACCTGGCCTTTGTCTGCCCTCAGACTCCTTGCAGTTCCTTCTGACTCCTTCTGGGAGACTGCCCTTCTTGTCAGTGCATCACTGGCCTACAGGAAGGATGATATCACTGACCGTGTGGAAAAAAACAGCCTACACTGTTACCAATGCACCATACGACCTTTTTCCTTTCTGTTGGAAATTTCCCTGAGTTGAATGGATCAGCATGTCTGTGTCAAACACAAGCTAGTAGCAGCCCTGTACCGTAGTGAGAACATCTGTGTGTGAGATGACGTTTGTTGCATCTCAACATAGAGATTGGTTTTTAACATGGCAGGACTAATAATAAGTTGTGAAAACAAAACTTCCCTTAATTATCAATTATGAAAGGAATTTTCAACCCCCATGCTGGAGAGAAGACAGCAACCTCTCCTGTTCCTTTATAGAAAATGCCATAAAGAGTTGGTGCCCTATAACAAGGCTCTCAGACTGTGCAGCATAAAGGTATGACCTACAGTTAATTCATGAAAACATCATCTTATTTTCTGAAATTTCAGGACTTTTAAAAATGTGTAATTTGTTACAATTTTTTGGTAAATATATATTCAATTTCATGTGGGATTTTGCATTAGTAGTTTTGTATTCATTTTCTTAGAGAAGCCCTCCCCTGACCCAATTAAGTTTCCAGCCCCATAAAAGCTAGATCTGCCCCTGCCTGGTGGATACCAGGAGTTGGGGAGACCAGTGAGGCTGGAGGCATGGAGTGTGAGCAGAGATGATGGCTGGGAGGGGAAGGCACGTGCCAGCTTGTGAGAGGCCCCGTGCTCCATACTAAAGAGCCTGAACTCTTATAGGGGAGCCAAGGGAGTTTTTAAACAGGGAACTGGCAGAATGAGATTTGTGTCTCTAGCTAATCCTGGAAGAAGGGAGTAGTAGAATGGTCTACAGAGGGAAAAAAGCGGTGGAAGAAAGGTCATTTAGGAGGCCAAGGCAACAGCAGGAATTGAGGTGAGACCTTCCCGGGAAGGGGGTGACAAGGAGGGAGATTCAGAGGCATTTAGAAAGTAAACTGTCCAGAATTCCATATCAGAGGAGCGTGTGTGGGTGTGCTGAGGTGCTGAAACCAAGGCCAAAGAGAGGGAGTACAGTGAGAAGGAGGGAGATGGGCAAGAGGAAGCTGGCGTGTGGCCTGGGGTGGCCTGGGGTGGCTGGGAGGGTGGACTTGCTGTGCTGTTCCGAGGGAGCCCAGCAGGAGCAGCTCCAAGGTGAGAACCCAGTGCGGGGTCAAAACAGCCCAAGTACTGATCTGCAAAGCTAAAAGAGTGAGATAGTTTGAGTCAACAAACTATATATTTAATGAGCCCAATCACATGCCAGGTGGGTATGAGGTGCAGGGAAGGATTGAACAGTGGCTGTAACACAGCCCTGGGCCCAGGGAGAGGCTCACAAAACAGACCCCCTTTCTGCATTTCATTTGACCTACACAATATTTTAGTCAATTATTAAAAATAGGAAGTGTCTTCACATGGTTCAAAACTCAAAATTTACAAAAGGATATTTGCAAAAAGAATCCCTCCTGGAGGTGAGCTTCTTGCGTATTCTTAGAGATGGTCTGTGGAGATGTGCCAGCAAATATATACAGTTATCCACTGATGCTTTGTCCACTTTGCTATGCATCTTGGAGACAGCCACATGAAGACATTAAAAACTGAGTTATTTTAATAGCTGCATACTAATTCTTTATTCAGATATACCAACTTTTACTTAGTCTCCAATTGATGGTATGGGGTTGTTTCACACATGCATGAGTGTGTCGCTGAGTCAGAGGGCATGCGCACTTATAATCTTGGTACCCACTGACAGAGCAGTTTTTAAAAGTTGAATCTGAATCTGTATTTAATATTTGCCATCTCTAGTTCATCATGGTCCTCACAGTGCCCATTGCCAGGTGGTTATTACATGCCTTTCCATTATCTGCCTGGCTACAACAGCATTGGGAAAAAAACACAGGTTTAAGAATGAAAAAAGGACCTAGTTCCAGTCCCAGTTTAATGACTTACCCTATTCTTTCATCAGTAAGGCAAACATAATTATAACCATGTTCAAGTGTTTTTGAGAGAATAGGGTAATGTACACCAGAGTGCTGTGTGAAATGTGAGGAGTGTGTGGCTGCTTATGGTGATGATGATTGGTCTCTGTCCTGGGCCCGCATAAAGGGGAGGAAGACCCTATGGAGGAGTAATCCCTCTGTCTTGCTGCTGCCCCATTAGCACTGGGTGGTAAGGACACAAAACATAGAATAGATCAGAAAGCCTGGGAGACCAAGGACCTTTTCTGTGTCTCTTGTAGCTCAGTACTTAGAACACCTAGTGCATGCTCAATAGGTGTTTGATGAAAGAACTGGAAGAATGGATCTCGCCCTGTCCTTTCTAAATGTTTTGTAACTGCTCATGTGGCAGGTGGACAGCTGTAGTAGGGAAGTCAAATTCTTTCAATTTCTCAATTACTCAAAGCTTGTCACACTGGGTGAAACAGTGTCTTCCCTCCACCCCATTAAAAAAGCCATTCATGTCCACCTGAACCTTAGAAAGTTATCTTATTTGGAAATAGGTCTTTGCTGATATAAGTTAAGATGGGTCATACCAGATTAGGGTAGACCCTATGTCTGATGACTGGCTCAGAGAGGAGAAGGCCATGGATGGAGACAGAGACTGGAGTGTCTACAAGCCAAGGAACACCAAGGATTGCTGGAAGCCACCACAAGCTCAGAGGAAACCTGGAAAAGCCCCCAGAAGGAACTAGTTCCCTCACTTTAGAAAGGGAGCAGCAGTACACACACACACCACACACACATGTACACACTACACATGCCACACACAAACTCCAAAATGCAAAAACACAGGGTTGTTGTAGGGACCCATGAAGCTACATGCAGGAATATGTAACATACAGATGAAACTTGATAAATGTTTGTTCTATCCTCTTTCAAATAACAAAAAAGTTAATATTTTCTCTTTAATTGAAAGAGAATAATTGCATCTAATCTTTTATGATATTTTGCCATAAGCTTTAATATGAAGATGACTTTAATTACTTAAACAATTCTTTGGCAAAAGGAGACCTACAACAAAATTGCTGACAAACATTAATGTTTTTGGTGTGTCAGATGCCATTATTATAAAATGCAAGTAAATTTAATAAACCATGGAAATACAACTGGGAATAAAGTAAGAGGAGTGTCAGGTACAAAGGTGTGTGTGTATTTTTAGAGCTTGTGACAGCTTCCATTCATGGATCTCATAATGTCCTAATATGCGTTGACTTGTTACCTACATTTCTCTGTAAAACAGCTGTCAATATCAATTTCATCTTCCAGAAGGGACAGACTGAAGTCATCATGGTTTCTGCCCTTGGAGTTTCTCTATGTAAGTAAATTGGCCTACACAAAGAACAAACATAAGTATATCTATGAAATAACTTTCTGGGTAAGCATATGTGAACCCCCCAGCAACTGTAGCATGTCTTCTCTTCTGCTTCTTTAATTTGTGTTGCTAACACTGTTGGTTGTTTATCTAACACCTTTTCTTCTGCCCTTTTTCTTGCTAGTAGAGATCACTTCCCATTACAGAGGCTGAAAGCACAAGATTGTCACTTCCCTTGCCTCTTCTGCACCTAGGTGATGGGCCTGAGGGCCAATCATGGCCAGTGGACAAGAGGGTGCACCTGCTGAAGGCATCTCTAAGAAAACAGAGCAAGTAAAAAGAGCTTTCTTTTCCACCTTTTGGTGGACTTATGTGAGATGGTGTCTGGGGCATCTTTTGACCTCAGAAGGGGAGGAAAGGACATCAAGAACAAAACCCAGTTTTAAGAGGTGGCAGAAAAGAAAGATCTCAAGTCTTCAGAATTTCTGTCATGTGAGATATTAATGAGCTTTTATTTTTTAATCTCCCCAAAATGGAATACTCTGTTAACAACTGAAAGGATCTAAAATAGACTTAGTGTCCAAACCCATTCCATGTTTTGTATATAAAAACTTCTGTTTCACACCTTTATCCAATATCCTCAGTTGAAATAGTCTGTGAAAGAGTTCATTTTTTCCACCCGTAATCTTTATGTTCGTGCAGGGTAAAGGAGAGAGGCTTGACCTAAACAATTAATGACTATAAACCATAGACAGTGGTAAATATTTCTTTCCCAAATGTAGTCTCCACTCTTGTCCCCTGGTCTGGATGTGTTACATAACCTCTACTTTTTATCTGAAATAAAGCACCCCATATAGAATGTGCTCATGAATGCATCGTTTTGTTGCCGATAGAAATAGGGTTCTTCCATGGAGTCATGAGAAAAGCATTTTAGGGACCCATGCATAGGAGGATGAGGTATAGTAGTATTTATTGGAGTAAAAACAAAGGACTACCCCCAGGTGCCTGTTGTCTCATTCCTGACCAGGCAGCTTAATTCTGTCTCACTGTGGACTAAGTCCCGGGCCTGGTGACATAAGTGCCCACCAGGAGGGTCGGGGTCCAGAACTGTAATGCCATCACCCTGGGCTCTGGTAGTCCAGCATACTCTCTGCTCTTGGCTCCCTTCCAGCCGTGCTGCACTGCCACAACCAGGACCCACTTACAGCTGTGCATACAAATTGGTGAAGGTATACTCGAACGTGTGCTATTGAGATGGGTCTTTGTTAAGCTTTGATTATATTACTTTGGGCTTGGGAGAGAGCAGGCTTTCTTTCAGAATAAACAATCTCTTTCCTAATCATTCACAAGCTTGTGCTGGGTCCTTCTCTATCCAATCTGGTCTTTTCTTCCAGGTTTTCCAGGCTAGATTCCTCTTCTTTATGTCAGCATTTGAGCTCTTATGGCACATGACTCAAAGTTTTGCCTTGTCATCTGGTTTCTAGTCATCTGGTTTCTACTTCTTATGTGTTTACTTCCCCCTGCACCATCTTGGCTTCTACAGCAGAGGGCCTTCCCCTGTATTGTTTATTCTTCCCCCTCATAGTCCAGGGGAGTGGACTGGTCCCCCCACCCCTGATTGGAAAGTCAATCCTTTCTTCCTACGCACAACGATGGGGTGGGGGTGGGGAATGGAAATGATAATCCTCTTGGTGGGGATTTGACCCTGTAACTTCTAGACTTAAGCCTGATTAAGTGTAACTTCCAGACTCAATCAGGCCCAGCCAGTCTAGCTCCCTTCTCTTTTGTTAACTCCTACTTGCCTATACTAACAGTTTCATTTGTTAAGCATATATTGAATGCCTACAATATACTAGGCTATGTTCTAGATACTTGGGAAACAGAGGAGTGAGTCAAAACCATTGTCCTCAGGGACTCACGTGTTGGTGGGGAAATTAAGAGACAAATAGATGATGTGGCTAAAATCCAGACTCATATCAGTCAGGGTCTTGGCAGAAAACAAATGGCACAATCAGAAAGTCTAACAGAAGTGAGTTTAATTGAACGACTATGAGAGTGTGAATGGGTTTCATGGATTCAACAAGAGATGGTGACTAGTATCTGTGGGAGCTGTCAACACCCTTGGACCTGAGCAACAGAAGGAAGGTGCTGTGTAGTGGAACCCAGAGAAAGCTTGGGGTCAGAGCAAGTGCAGCTGCCACTGCCTGTCTTTCCTGGCTGAACCCAAGCACCCCACCAGAAGTTAATGGCCAAGAAGCCATGTGAAGCAACTTTGAAGGTTAGACTCCTGGGGCACAAAGGGCAGGAAAAGGCAGAAAATGAGGGAGCAGTGGGGTATTGGAAATAACCAGCACAATTCTAAAACTTGTTTTTTTGTTTTTCAGCTATTGTTTCTGTTAACGTTGACTATGATAATTACCTATTTCAATTTTTCCAAAGTGAGCATTTTTTTGTATTTTCATTTTTCAGAGAGATTTATCTCAGGCCTTGTTAGGAAGGACCATCCAAACAGCAGCAGAAAGCCCATTTGAATCTTAGAGAATACAAAACTTCATACACATCATCAACTCTAGCTCAATTTAAAATTCACAGCATCCAGTGCTGGCAGTAGGCCTGAGGGAAAAATGGTAAGGATTAAAGAGAATTCATTATCTGTGTATGCATGGAAATTAAGTGTGACTCCTAGGAGGGATACCTGGGGGAGAAGGAAAAGGTGTACTTCACCTGTCTGGGCTTTAGCTCAGGGATTTGGTATAGGACAAACTCAAGACCAGTGAACCTCATTTTACTGAGATCAACATTCTGAGAAATAAGAACACTTAACTTATAATGAACTTGAATCTCTTTAATCAAATTTATAATTCATTCTCAAGCTACCCAGACTAACATTGGAATCTTCACTTATTAACTCAAATTATGATCCATATGTCCTACCCTAGAAACATACACATGTACTTTTTATTTTTTTACAGCAATGCAACAGTAGTTGATTGGAGAGCAGTTGTTTCCCAACAGAAAGATCAAGTTCTCAAAAGCATATCACTCAGAGGATGGGAATGTTATTGAAAATGCACATCCACCCAAGCCAGTCTCCATGGAAACACTCACATCTGAATTACCATCCACAGTTCTCTGTCCTTATTGTGGCTCTGTGGACTGCTCTTAGAGATCTATGTCCTCTCCTCTTTCTAATTTGATTGTGTGCTTTTTTCTATAAAATGTATATATGCATATATTTTAAAGTTAAATTGTCCTACCAGGCTTTTTATGAAAAACAACAGAAACCCCTTAGCATTTTTCACTCCCCAGAGGCAGCCCGCTAGCTATGAGTTGAGTACATTCTTCTGGCCTTTCATCCCATATCTCCACAAAACATGTTGTGTGCTTCTTCCTGAAATTTCCATTTTAGACATTATCCACGGGCTTACTTTCATGGAGGATGACAATTCAGATCTAATACACCCCCTCTGGCCATTGTACCCCTACTTCACTCAGACACATTTCTCATCTTTCTGTCCTCTCAATGTAGCAGTATTGAGTGGTTATAGCAGCATCCAGTGTCCCCATAGTTGTACTTACAATGCTGCTCACAGCCAAGTCACAGTGTACTAGAATTACTTTTTCTTCCTTCCACAACATTGGGTCTTCCCTTTTTTTCTTATACAGCATTTTGTTTCCTCTGGAGTTTATCTTTGTATTGTATGTGCACACATGTGCATGTACATGCTTAACTCTGTGTCTTTATTAGTAATATACACCCAAACTCTATCCTATTTGTGCAGATCTCTCTGTATTTAAACATGTGAGGACATCTATCAGGTCATCCTTCCTGAAGAAATGTCCCTGTCACTGCCTTTCTTTTCTGTATCCTATTTCTTCCTCTTCTATGGTCCCCTCCCCTGTTTTATAGACTACATCCTAGAGCAGCTTCCTGAGTCATTTCTTGCTAAGGTAAATTTCTGGAAATCTTGCATGTCTTCATAAATCTTTATTCTCTTCTCACAGCTTTTCTGTCTGGGGACAGATTACTATGATAGAAATCATTTTTTTTCTTGGAATTTTGAAAGTCTTGCTTCATTGTCTTCTAGCTTCTGGAAATAATACAAAGAAGTCTAATGTCATTCTGATTCTTCATTCTTTATCTGTGAACTGCTTGCTGATTCTTGAAGTGCTCTGGGTCTTCTCTTTGCCCAGGCATTCTAAAATTCTGCAATGAGGTACCGTGCTGTGGATCATTTTCATACTTTGGTCAGGGTACATGGTTGGCCCTTCAAATCTAAAAAACGGTGTCCTTTCGTTCTAGGATATATTCCTCATTATTTCTTAAATGATTCTCTCCCTCTGCTTCCTGTTTTTACTCTTAGGATTTGTTTGTTGGATTCTTATGTGGATTGATTCTCTAATTTTCTTATTTTCTTCCTTCTCTCCAATTCCTTGGTCTTTTTACTCTATTTTCTGGAGGATTTCTGCAACATTATCTTAAACTTTCTCACTGAGTTTTAAATGTCAGCTATGATATTTTTATTTCCTCAGATTTTGTTTGTACCCTGCAGATTTTTCATATGAGATCCTCTTCTTGTTTTACAGATGAGGATCTTCTCTTGTGGCTTGGGGCTAATTCTTGTTCTCTTCTCTCTGAGTAGTCTCTGCTTCTACAAGGTACTCTTTTTCTGTTGCTCTGATCTCCATCATTACTGGGAGGTACTTTCCCCTGAGCACTTTGCCTGATGATCATTGGTGGTCAGCATGTAGGAGTGGGCCACTAAGGACTGTCCAGAGCCTTGTGTGGTTTGTCACCCATGGTCTTCCCTGTAGGAAGGTCAGGCTGGCCATTTCCTTCGGACACCACAGGATCAGTGTTTTTAGGTATTTCCTCCAGAAAAGACACCTCCAATCTTCTGTTTGGAAAGCATATGGCTGGTTGCCAGGGTCCTCATCCCCAAATGGGAAGGAGTTTGGAGTTTTGAACATTTACTTGTAAACTACCTCTTATTCTCCCTGCCTTCATATCTTTCCTTCAGCTACACTTGGCATTCCAAGTCCAAAAAACCTCAGGTTATGCTTTCCAGAAAATACCTCCAGCCTGCTGCTAAACCTAGCCACTAATCAAAGAAGTCTTTATCCAGTCCTCCTCACCGCCACCTGCAGAAGCACTTGCTTCTACCAATTAAAAAAATATTCTTTCTTTTATTGATTCCAGAGAGAGGAGAAGGGAGGGAGAAAGAGAGAGAGAAACACCAATATGAAAGAGAAATATCAATTGGTTGCCTCTCGTACGCATCCCATCCAGGGATCAAACCCGTGACCTTTTAATTTATGGGATGATGCTCTAACCAAGTGAGCCACACTGGCCATGGCATCCATTACCTTTAAATAGTCCTGGTGATCTTGGTTTTCTTCATTACCACATCAGGCTGTAAAATATACAAGAGGTTGAAAATTATATTTTCACTTATCCATCATGCCAGTTACTTAAACATCCAAAAAATAAGGGCTAAATCTCATCTGGCCTGAAATGCTTTCGGACTGAATGCTGGCTGCTACACTAGCATATGGCAGATGAACTTGTCCCATGTGATGGACATCCCTATGTGCCCTACAAGTGGGATTTCTTTATCATAGGAAGCACCTCTGAAAAACCTTGGTGAGTTAAAAGGCCTATGCATGTGCCATTAAGACAAAGAAGAAAGCCCTAAAACAGGACTTTAGATCTATTGGGACATTGGGAGTATATTTGGGGTATTAGACAACAGCAAGGCAGCCTCCACACCTAGATGAAAGATAACATAAATTCAGGGTTTTTGCCAGAATTTATGTCAGACATTTTCTTACACCATCCCAACCTTAACAGTTTAATGTAATCCACCACAAGCTGAAGTTAGCTGTGCGTGTCCCAATCTATAGGGAACCTATCCATGTGTGATGTGATCTACTGGCTCAGCTCTGGTTCTGAACACAGACAGACGTGCATGGCATGCAGAGAACATCCATGAATAGGTTTCCCGTGGGGAATCAGGCATGCATTGTACCTAGGCCACTTTGAGACTTGCTTTTGCTAAAAACTCCCTCACCCTGAATTGAGGAAACAAATGTTTACTGCATATCTTTAAAGTAACTTCCTAAAATCTATGCTAAACCTCTCAAGTTTGGGTGTAACCAGTTCAACCTCTTTTCCCTTTACATTTGCAAATTACCTTTATCTTGAAGGGATTAGCAACATTCTTTCTTTTGTTATGGTAACCACCTAAAGTGAACCTGTGCATAGTTAATGAGAACCATCCTGGATGTAATGTACCTAGAGTGTCAATAAAAGCCTGTCCAGGTGAGGGGTTTGGGCCCTCTCTCTCACGCTCTGGCCCGCTCTGGGCCTCTCTCTCACTCTCGCCCTCTCCCTGGCCCTCTCTCACCTTCTCTTTCCCTCCCTCTCCCTCAGGCCCTCTTTCTCTTACTGAGAGAGCGGCCAAGCTAGCACTCTCTTACTTAGAGAGTGGCTCACATCCCTTTTCTCCACCGGATTCCTTTAGTCCACGTAAATTTGCTCATCACCTGTCTGGGGATATAGGACAGGCATTCCACAACAACACCCGGTCCTGCCAGATGGGACCACGACACCAATCCTCCTCCTCTTTCATTTCACCTGAGGCCATTTGACTGTGCATTCCTGGGTGGTGTTAAGTCGTGAGCTATCACTAACTCTGAAACACCCTAAGAGTTCAGGAAGCTCTTATTATCTGTATTTGCTAGTAATTACTTGAGTTTTTTAGAAAAATTACCTTCTTCTAATACATTGTGCCTCAGTCTCTCCTCCCCAGGGGCCACACTCCTGAATACTCTCACTGATGTCACTCAGGTATTCTTTCTAAAGCTCCACCCTCTGGGTGGACTTTTCCCACAATATTCCTATGTTACGTTTAAACTAACTAGGTCACATTCAAATGTAGGAGTGCTGTTCCCATGGGGATGTTGTAAAGGCAAACTTAAGTTTCCTCTGGTACTTTGAGACAGTTGCTCTACAATTTCAAGGTAATATTATTTAGGTTTTGTTAGAAACACATTGTGCTATTAAGTGGATCTCTTGAAAAAACATGGGGGCACCTGGCTGGCAGTTCTGTTTTCTGAAGAAGACGGTAACCTACTTTTGCTTAGCTTTTGAAAGTGAGTGTTGGTGTGTGAGTGTGTACAGGGCACATGCTCTTCATCAGCAGTGGATTTTGTTTGTTAGGTGCCAGGTGAGAACAAGGCACCATTATGAAGAGAAGCATTACCTCACCACTCCGAGACTCAGAGGACACCACACCTGGAGTATTTCATTCTGTTTCAGGAAGTTTAGTTATGAAGAGGTGAGGTGTTGGCTGAAAGGCTGCCAGGACAACAGAAAATAGTAAAGAGGTACAGGAGGTGAAAGCTGCCAGAAAGCGAAAGAACATCTCAAGAAAGCAACTATCCCCATCTTTGATAATTTACCATTATTTAGTAAGAGTCTAAAATGTATGTCTCTACACTTGAGAGAATTCAAAGATGCATGAGATCCATCCAGTCCCTTCCCTCAGAGCATGTACAATAGAGAAAAAAGTGGCCAGAGTGGTTGTCATATGCAAACAGTTCAAACTTTCCTGGCCTACTACTCATACTGATGAGCAGGGTGTTGTTTCATCAGAAATTTTAAGTTCCTGAGCTCCTGTTCAAGCTAGACAAACAGACATTAAATAGACAACCACTCCTATCTTCCATCAACAAAAGATTTCACTTGAAAAACAAAACAAAGACTAACGTAAAGTGGCACTGTGATTTCAGTCACCTGGAAATGCTACTGTGAAATGCAAAGCTCAAAACAAGGCTAAAAGAGGGCTGCAAAGAGAAGCAGGCTCTCTGAGCAAAGTCTCTTCTTTCTGAGATTCAGAAACAAATAAACATACAGTCACAGGATTAGAAATGGCAATGACCAGTGAAATATATTAATTTGTGATGTACCAGACAATAAAGGAAATAGCCTGCAGCAATAAAGTTGTGTTACCTTACAAGAATTGTGCTTGATGACTCAAGGGTTTCCTATGGTCACTGTAACAATGTACCACAAATTTAGTGGCTGAGACAACACGAATTTATTATCTTACAGTTCTGTAGGTGAGAAGTCCAACAGAAGTCTCCTGGGCTGAGTTCATTTCTGGGGGCTCTTGGAAGAATCAGCTCCTGGCCCTCTCCAGCTTCTGGAGGCACCCACATTTTTTGGCTTGTGGCTCCTTCTTCCATTTTCAAGCCTGCAGTGGTAGTTGAGTCCTTCACACATTGCATCACTCTGACCTACTGTTTTGTTTGCCTTTTCCACTTTTAAGGAAATCTGTGGTTTCATTGGGCCCACCCTGATAACCCAAGATACTCTGTTCATTCAGTTGATTACCAACCTTAGTCCCCCTTGCCATGTGTTATGGGTTGAATTATGTCATATCACTTCCCAAAATGATATGCTGAAGTTCCAAAGCTCAGTACCTCAGAATGTGACGTTATTTAAAACAGGGTCTTTGCAGATGTACTTAGTTAAGGTGAGATTATACTAGAGTAGGGCAGACTCCTAATCCAATATGACTGGTGTCCTTATAAGAACACATCCAGCCCTGGCTGGTGTTGCTCAGTGGATTGAGCACCAGCCTGTAAATCAAAGGGTCACTGGTTCAATTCCCAGTCAGGGTACATGCCTGGGTTGCAGACCAGGTCCCCAGTAGGGGGCATGTGAGAGGTAAGCACACATTGATGTTTCTCTCCCTCTCTTTCTTCCTCCTTTCCCCTCTCTAAAGATAAATAAATAAAATCTAATAAAAAGAAAGAAGATATCCATGTGCAGACACAGGGAGAATGCCATGTGCAGACAGAAGAAGAGATTGGAGTGATGTATCTGCGAGCCAAAGCATGCCTGGATCTCAGAAGTTAGAAGAGGCAAGGAAGTGTCTTCCCCATACAGGCTTCAGAGAGAACATGGCTTACCCACATCTTGATGTCAGACTTCTAACTACCAAAACTGTGAAAAAATAAATTTCTGTTGTTTTAAGACACTAAGCTGGTAATATAATCATCTACCATTTAATGATGGGGATACATTCTGAGAAATGAGTTGTTAGGAAATTTTATCATGCAAACATCATAGTTTGCACTTACACAAACCTAGATGGTATCACCTACTGCCCACCCAGGCTATGTAGTATAGCCTATTGCTCTTGGGCTACAAGTCTGTAAAGCATGATACTGTATAAAACAACATGAGATTAAACCAAGCACAAGAGAAAATGATGCAATTAAGAGATAGGCAAGCACGAGATGTATGAGGCTGCTGCCAAGTAATGCAACATATGTATTTTACAGCAAACTTTTTTTTTGATGTTAGGTCTTTTTTTGAAGTATTTTTTATTGATTATGCTATTACAGTTTTCCCAATTTTCTCCTTTATCCCACCTCTGCCCTGTCCCCCTCAACCCTCCAGCATTCCCCCCTCCCTTAGTTCATGTCCATGGGTTGTACATATAACTTCTTCGAGTCCTGTATTTCCTATACCATTTTTTATCTCTCCTCATCTATTTTATGCCTACCAGTTATGCTTCTTCTTCCCTGTACCTTTTCTCCCCTATTCCTCCCTTCCCCCTCCCCACTGAAATCCCTCCATGTGATGTCCATTTCTCTGATTCTGTTCCTGTTCTAGTTGTTTGCTTAGTTTTTGTTTTCATTGTTTTTATTTTCTTTTAGGTTCATTTGTTGATAGTTGTGAGTTTGTTGTCATTTTACTGTTCATATTTTGGATCTTCTTTTCTACAGCAAACGTTTTTAAATAAGTAGAATGATCCACTCATTGACTGATGGGCACTTAGATTGCATCCAGCACTTGGCTATTGTAAATTGTGTTGCTATTAACATTGGGGTGCATAGGTTATTTTGGGATTAGTGTTTCAGGATTCTTAGGGTATAACCCCAGCAAAAAACTGTGGTATATTTACACAATGGAATACTATGAAGCAATGAGAAAGAAGGGGCTCCTACCCTTTGTAACAGCATAGATGGAACTAGAGAGTATTATGCTAAGTGAAATAAGCCAGGTGGTAAAAGACAAATACCATATGATCTCACCTATAAGTAGAACCTAATCAACAAAACAAATAAGCAAG